>VUQK01024067.1:0-37195 GCA_015106715.1 Bujurquina vittata | reverse complement strand
AGCATCTAACCAAATTATCTACAACACGGAAGCAGCTTCAGCATCAACATTAGGATGCAGCTGGATTTGACCTTTGACTCATTCATAGAGTTTGTTTTTGTCAAAGACAATATGGTTAGCCTAATAGCATAAGTCATATTTTGAGATAGCTGCCTAATTCGACTCTGCTAACAGTGTAGATTCATTTAGATAAATATCTCAATTTTGGCCAAAATATGAATTAGGCGATTATGCTATTAGGCTAACGGTATGTAGGTGTTATTAATCTACTGCACTGATACTGAAGTTTATTGTAGAGTTTATTGTAGAGTTTATATATTTAGATAGATAGATAGATAGATAGATAGACAGATAGACAGATAGATAGATAGATAGATAGATAGATAGATAGATAGATAGATAGATAGATAGATACTTTATTGATCCCGAAGGAAATTAGGAAATTTTCTTTGTTTCTCCCTGTTTCTGTTCCTGTGTGTCTTTAGTATTCCACACATTTAGCACGTAGTGCTGCTGCCTGTGAACAGTTGTTGCATATATTTCTTTAAATGGTATCTTTTTTTATTACACAATAGTCACTTTTATGCCTAATACTAAAACTAATTAAAACTAACTGAATAAGCAAAAAAAGTAAAAACTAACTAAAACTAAACTATAATGTAAAATCCAAAACTATTATAACCCTGCCCTGCACACAGACACACCATAGAAAGAGAAGATTTATTAATCCTCTTATGTCAACAATTTCTTCAAAAGTCAGTGACGTCAGATGTCATTTACATGTTATGTTAGATTTCAGTTACTAATAATGTAAATAATAAATCAATGTACTGTAATTAACTGTACTGTAAATAATAAACAAACTGTAAATAACTGACTTATGTGCAACCAACGTAACTGTTTTAGGTCATTCCAAATATATTTAGTCAACTTGGATTTAATTAAGAAGTCAGCATTGAGTAAACTAGCCAACATAAAGTCAACAAAAAGGTTTCCTCTGCTTTATGTAACTGTGCAAATCAGTACAAACATAAAGATAGCTCATCATGCTTACATAACTCCCTCCACTATATATAGTCAGAAACTAAAAGTTTACTTGTAGTTTCAATTTAACATACTGAAATGAAAATGAAAACCACTGTATTTTGTTTTCTTGGACTTAATCTAATTATGAACAACTTTCCACACAGTGAAGTTAAGCAAATTCTAATTGCACTACTTTGGTTCTGTAAAAAACTCAATTTATTAAGAAATGAAACACAATATAGCATCAACCTGATCAGCTGCCCGTGTTTAAAACACCAAACAATGGATTTGCATTACCATATCAATCAACATTTCAATCTGTTGACAATGTTTTAGTGTTTCTAAAAAAAGAAAAAACATTGAAAATGGGACCCAGTTCACTCTTGCACAGTTACTTCCTCTTTCCTTACGATTACAAAATGTTGAAATTTTATTCTTCCTAACTTCAGCATTCAAAAACATTAGATAGCAATCTTATGGGACACCCAGTGATTTTCTGCAATGAAAACATTTTCAAATTTGGATAAACAGAAGAACCAGCTACACAACGGGTGAACACACATTACACACTACACAGGAATTACTTTCAGACAAAATAAGTAAACAAATTCTCTTTTTCCTCCTCACTGTTAATTCTACAATCATTAATCATCTAAAACTAAAACAATTCCAAAATCTTAATTATAACAGCTCAGCAACATATAAAAAGGTTGTTGTCATATGATTTGTGATAATATCCCAGCAACAAGTTTTCCTCTGTGCCACTTCTGAAAGATCTTCAATGTGCCAGTCTACTTGCCATAACTTGTCTAAAGTGTTCCTTTAGATAGTTTGATTTTTAAGATAAGATAAGGTTTATTTGTCACATGCACAGTTATACACGGTACAAAGCACAGTGAAATATATTTTGTACCTGCAGCTCAGAATAAGTGGTAATACAATATGTAATTCACACATCACAGGACACAAGATAAAATATATATTTATTTATATATATATATAAATAAGTAAGATAAAAATATATAATTCTAGTCATTGGTATTTACACGAGGGTATGTTATTACAGCTGTGTCAGTAAGTAAGCGCGGTATAGCGCATGTCAAACAGAACAGAAGAAAATCATTTACATAGTGCATGCTAGTGCAGTTTAGGGCTCAGAGTTGAGCAGATGTCCTCAGACACCATTAATGGCAGTCAGATGGGAGCAGGCAGAAGAGAGAGTAGTCTGGGTGGTTAGGCTGTTTAAGGATCTTCTTAGCCCCTAATCTGCACTGCTTGGTGTATAATGTCCTGCAGGTTGGGGAGGGTGGTTCTGATGGTTCGTGAACGAACCACCCTTTTAAGGGTCATGAAGACCTGTTTGGTGCAGTTTCCCATCCAGGTGGTGATGCTCCCAAGCAAGATGCTCTCAATGGTGCAGGTGTAATGGTTCCTGAGCACCTTGAGTGTAGAGACGCTCTGTGTCCTTCTTCACAGTGTTGTTAATGTAATGAGTCCAGGACAGGTCACGTGAGATGGTCACTCCTAGGTATTTGAAAGTGTACACTCTTTCCACCTCAGCACCACTGATAAAAAGTGGATGGTAGTCCTTCTGCTGCTTCCTGCTTAACTCCACAATCAGCTCCTTTGTTTTGCTGACATCAAGCAGGAGGTGGTTCTCCTGGCACCAGTTCTCCAGGCAGGGAGACCTATGAGTTCTGCATGTTCATGTTTCACAGTGAAACATCATCACCATATCTTCTTGGTTGTCCTCAACATCCTCAAAAACAGAACTTTAGTCAAAGCATGGGCATGCCAAAACATAATTACTGCAGAGAAAAATGCCAAGTGGCATTTACAGTAACACGCTCTCTAATTTCCCATCCCAACAGACAGCGTTTGGTGTAGCTTTTCTAGATCTGATGTTCTCCCAGCTTCTTGAAGGACACTCAAAGCTCTTCTTTGGATGTTTGCTGCCTTTGTTTTTTTTTTTCTTCTGTCCCACACTGCTCTGGGTTCCGGGGAGGCCAATCCACGACTGAGTTGTTCCATTGTGTGTGTTTCCTATCAAGCGTGCTTTTACTGAAAAAAAATTAAGCCGTTGTCAGTTAGACTTTTGCTGGATGATATTTTTCCCATTTGGATTCATTACCCCATCAGGCCTGTTGCCACTGATTATCAGTCCAGTTCATACACCTCAGCTTTTTCTCCCAGCTTCTTTTCCTTAAGAATGCCTTCTTGACAGCCAGTCTTCCACTGAGACCATTTCTGATGAGGCTTCAGTGAACAGTAGATGGATCAGCTGAAGGGCCAGAAGGTTTTTTTTTCTATTTCTTAAGGACATGACTTTCAGATACTGTTTATCTGCTGTAGATAGTTTTTTTTTTCTTTTAGGCCTGTCCCTTCTTTTGTTCTCCACTTGTCCAGTTTCCTAAAGTGTTTTAAGGACACACTGCACACTGTGCTCAGATATGCTAGTGATTGATTTGGATTCTAGCAGATTTTTGCCTCCAGCTGTAGTTTGCATGGAAGATGCTGTCTTCTTTGGAAACCCTTACCAACTACTCACAGCAGTGAAACTTTGAAAAGAGTGGCGAAAACTGGAACGAGAGTTTGCCCTCCAAGTAAAAGCTGTTCACTTTGAAATGTATTGGTTTTGGTGGCAAGGCACAACTTTTACATGGAAGTGCAAACGTTCTCTATTTCCACTTTGCATTGCACTTTTTCCAGGTTCACCGCTTCCCGGTGGTTAGTTAGGAGGTGTTTGCAAACAAATTGGCTTCTTTCATGCAAACTACAGGCAGCTGTAACAATCTGCCAGAAACCAAGAGGTTTTGGTGCAGGACCATATTTGCAACCAATATTATCCAAAGACAGCCAGCAACCTCAAGCAACCATGCATCAAGCAGTCCAGAAAAACTCATTTTTCCCTAGTGACTGAAGGTTATGCCTCGGTCACACAGGCTGTGCGACCGAGGCTTCATTCCCACAATGTTTCATTGCTGCACAAGATGTGTTTTTACATCAGCTTTTTTGCAGTGCACCTATACACAGAAGTAAGCGTGTCTACTCCTTGATCTCCTTGCTCTATTTAAGTACATAAACGTCTTTGTCTTTTCTTTCCAGAGGACAGGAGAATGAGATGTGTTCATCAAGGTTTCTGTGCGACACTTGTTGTGTGCCAGCGGTCACAGGGGGTGCAAGGGCACAGATGGCAGCACAGGTGTGGAGATGCCACCACATCAAGCACAGTCATCAGCCCCATCTAAACACACTCTGGTGTGCTTCCTTTTCCTCACACTCGCACGCTATGACTTTCTGCATTGGGCATTTCTTCCCAACAGCTGACAGGAAGCTTAGCTGTCAGCAGTACTGTCCTGTTAATAATTAAAATCAAAGTGGAGTCTGAGTGGCCATAGTGCCAACACATTAACCACTGGTGCTGGGAGTAAATGCGTGTTTTACCGGAACATGTAACAATCCCCTCTGTCCTTTTTCACTTTCACATCAGCACTCTGGATGACAGCTTTCTCAGAGCTGAGATTTGCTAGAGTTTTCCTTTTCCAGCATATCACTTGTTTGTCATTTGAACTGGCAAGAATGGAGGAGTAAACAAAGCAAGACAGCCTGAATGAAACCCTGAATAGGCGTCAGACGAGAGAAGTTAAAATGGGTGTTTAGAAAGTGACAGCTCTCCTGTTTGACATTTAAATATTTTGGATTCTTGTCGGAGCTCATATTTTTGATTTTTTTTTGTTTGCTTCTAAACAAAGAGTGATGCTCAGTGTTTCTGTAAGCTGTGTCTGCTTGAACTACAAGTTTCCTCAGTGCATGCATTTATTACAGTAAATTTCACCTGTGATTAATTTCTTCAGGTCTACAGAACCCAATTTACAACAACTGGTATGAATTTCCAAAAGGTGTACCTATAGAAGCCTCGTTAGTTTCATTTAACATATTTTTGACCCTGGCCGAGGTAACAAGTCCTGTGTCGTAATGTCTGTGTACAGTAGCAACATTTATAAGTCACTGTACTGGATTAATTACCTAAAAAGAGTGCTCTTCATGCTGAATTCCTGAGTGAACTGGGTGATTTGGTTCATAATGAGGCTCACTCATTACAATGACAAGTCCTCACGGCTCATCAGCCTGACTTTGAGAAGGAAAACTCAAGTGCAGAGTCTGC
Organism: Bujurquina vittata; assembly: GCA_015106715.1. NCBI lineage: Eukaryota > Metazoa > Chordata > Actinopteri > Cichliformes > Cichlidae > Bujurquina > Bujurquina vittata. The sequence continues at coordinate 32,004 of VUQK01024067.1, read as the reverse complement.
AGCCTTAATATAAGCTTGTATCAACATCAAATTAACAATAAAAGATCACTTAAAAATATGAAGTCTCAGAAGTTCAGCATCCCAGTTTTTACTTAGACCTATTTTTAACCACAATAAGCGTGTTCGAAACACATTTATGACACAATATGCTGTAAAACCGTAGCAATAAAAGCTTTATGCGTGACTTCAACATACCGTCAAACTCAAATTTATAGGCATATGTTCCCATATTCACTGGGTAATATTGCAGAGAATCTAGTGATGATAATGCTTTGCAAGCATGCAAGGAAACAATAACCCCATACCAAGTAAACGGAAATATACATTTGGGTTTCTTGAACATGGAGCCTAATGATGACTAAATGTCTTCTAACAGCTCGCTGGAAATAGGATGCTGCAAACAAAATATTACAAGTTCATGAAAATATATTGGAAGGAACAGGAAAAGGGGGCAATTTAACCACCAAGCTGTTTCCCGTTTATCACAGACAAGTTCCTAGGCTAAAGGAATAAAGGAGGGAAATTCACCCAATGGCCCAAATGCATAAAAAGGACCATTTGCAGAGATATGTTCTCAATGTGAAGTTATTTATAACAAACAGAGACCAGTAAAAACGTCCATCCAGCTTCGTAAAAACTAGAGTAAACATCTTGTTTTGTTGCTATTGGCACTGGACACCCACAGAGAAGAGTATGGGCTGTGGCTCACGTAATGTTGAGAAAACATTCTCATTTCTACTTTGTTAGTCAGTCTGACTCTCAGCCCCTTTGTGCCTCAGTCTTTCAGCTTCCCTTGTTTCTCATGCATCTCTCATACATTTCTGCCTGTCACGCATCTGGCCTCTGAAGCTGTTTATCGCTCTGTACGCTGTACATGCATATATGCTTTACATTTACAGTCTCACATTGCAGCTGCAGTAGGTGTTATCACAGAGTTCCACTTGCTATATAAAAATAACAGTTGCATTTCTGTAAACCAGACAGAAAAGCAGATTCCTAATAAAGTGTTGCTGTTGCGTGGGAGTAGGTCTGCTCAGTAATATTACAAGTGAAAAGGTCCAATCTGAAGATCTGTTTGGCAATCAAACACTGAATATTTTTTGTCATATTTATTTTTCTAAAATACAAAATGTTCTACTTTTAAAAAACTTTTGCTTTACAAAAAGAGAGAGAGAGCTTAGTTGAGGAATTTGATTTCGGCATTTACTGCACACTAACACAACGCACATCATTCCTATTCTTGCTGCCCTTCAATGGCTTCAGGAGAAACTCATGAATTCATTTTGAAATTTTATTAGTAGCACATAAAAGTGAAAAAGAATTCCAGTCACACTGCTATGTAGTCAGTTTATGTGTATTACATAAAATCAATTTCTAGAACTAATTCATGTTCAACAGTATATTAGAATTTTCCTCTGTTAAATAATTAGATTCTTCTTGGGGGGCATACTGCAAGTTGTAAACACAATGATAAATGATCCTCTTTAAAAGTTAATGTGATGAATTTGCTGCTGCAACCAGCAGATTTGGAGCAGTATTAATTTTTGTTACCTGACTATAGCAAGTCCACTGAATCTTTTCATTTTGTAGAAGGCATAATACATACATTTTACCAGATTTAACTAAAAGATTTAACTTTTTTTTTGTCTGTTTTAGTTTGTTTCTAATCTCTGGGTGGAGGCCCCTAATGATGTGCATATGACAATAAAATACTGCAATTAATTGTGAAAAATCTATTCCTGACAAATTAAAGCATGTACACAAAGAGCCAGAACTACATGTTCTTACAATCTCTTTAAGATAATTTTATATACACACATCAACCCTTAACTTTTATTTACAAATGTCAAAAGACTCTTTTGATTTAGCTTTGTTTTTTGTCTCCACCGACTCCACAAAGAAATATGTGGGTCTTTCGCTGTGTTCATTGTCTAGACACAAACTGTATCTGTCTGGTGTTGGGAGCTGGGAAGGTGGCATACAATAGGTTTATCAAAGCTTTTATAATCTGAAAAGAGATGAGAATGATGAGAGCTGATTGCATTGAATCACAAAACAAAAACAGAACTGCACTTGTCCTTAATTCACTGGGTACTCCTTCAGTATAAGAGCAAACAAAAATCTACATAAGCAGCTGGGTGGGATTATAGATGGATGGAAAGACTCACATGACTTCCACCCACGATAAAATTGATTTAACCTTGATCTGGTAAGTGATATCCAAATCTCCTTTATTAGGCTATGGAATAGTGTCAGAACTGAATAAAATGAGTAGCCTTTAAATGTTAAATGTATCCAGTTGGAAGTTTCAGAACTCTGATGTGGAACTATGGAAGTAAAGCATAAGCAATGAAACAAATATATTATCTTGAGCTAATATATGTGTTTCATTGCTTGCGCTGGTGATGATCATCATTTTCTGTAGCATCGCTCTCTCGTGTTATTTGCAGCAATAGTGTTGCACTTTACTGTTATATTTTTAATGTTCTTTTAACAGCTCGAGCACTGTTCTTCAGATAATGTCTCTGATTGGAGTAGGCGGCGTTCAGATGTGATGTGATGAAAACGAGTCAAATGATGCGTCAAACGGCATTTTTTAAAATGTGAAAACTCACCCTGGGTTAATAACACAGTAACAAAGTGAAGAAAGGAGGGAAAGCAGGTGGTAAAACAAAAGTAAGAAGAGAAAGCTAACCTTTACGGTAAAGTGGAACTAGCCAAATAACTGCACAATGACATGAAGAATGACGCTTAACATGAGAAACAGGAGAGACGAGGAACACAAAGAAGCAAAACAAAACTAACGAATTTAAACAGATCATAACAGAAGAAATGTGCCACAAAACCACAGAGCCATGACACCTAGTGTCTTTTACTTAGTAAATGGATACTGGGTTAAATAAAGTAAAATGAGCACAGAGATGTTCAAATTGAAGATATTGAATACTGATGTTGAATAAAATAAACATGCAGATGCTTAGCAATAGCAGTAAACTGTTGTTGTGACTAACAACACAGTCAGCAGGTCTCTTCCATTACCTGCAGGTGCTTTCCGACTATGTTTATGTTCCCCCCTGGTTTTTCTCCTCTCTCTTTTCCTTCTGTTTAACCTCTGTCTTCCTCCCTCCCTCCCCCTGCCAAGTCCCACCTCCCTCCCCTTTTCCATGCTCGTCTCCGAGCCCTATCGATTTCTTCGATTGTGGCAGACGATTGTGGCAGAGCGCTGCTTGCCATGAGATAATTGTCCCATCATTGGCACCGTGATGAGTCCTCCACTCCCTCCCTCTGTTTATTTATTTATTAATGCAGCGTGTCACCTGATCCACACTCGGGCGGGAGAGCTGTGCAGGTTTAACAAGCGCAGAGCCATCCCTTATCGATTAGCGGGGGACAGGAGGAGCTGTGGGAGGGAGGAGTGCTTTGTGACACGAAATGCAGCGTTTGGAATACATATGTGTGATCACTGAAATGGAAGAGCAATTTGCAGGGGAAGGGAAACAGGGTCAACCCCCTCACCATGCTCGCTAGGTTATTCCAGCCATAAATGCATGGAATGGCTTTATTACAGTATTGATTTGGAGAATTGTGCTGTTACTGACTGAGCAGGAAGCAAGACACCAAACATCACACACGTCTTTCTATTATAAGCAGTTAAGAGACTAGTTGGAATTTAATGAATTTATTGATGAACAAAACACTTTTTTGAATGCTCTTCTTTGTGTTGATCATGATTATTGAACAGCCACAGAGTTAAACTGCTGTGATCGGCATTGCAACAACTCAGAAAACACATACTTTTAATAATAATTTTTGAGGAGTGTTTGGAATGTGTTTTGATTTGATACTTTGAATTTAGATCAGCGGATGAACAAACATGATGCTCATGCTGATCTGGAGATCAGCACATGAATCCTGATTTGCATCCACATCCACAAGGACTCGTATCCAGGATGTTACACTACAGTGTGTCAGAAATTGCAGCTCCGCTAATGATCCATTTATGCTAGTTCCATAAGTGAGTCACTCCATAATAAATTGCTCATATTTACTGGAGAAATAAACATGTTCACAGTCGGTACAAGAAGCAGTGGCTAATTTACCCCTTGATAGCAACTTATCCTCATAAAGCCATAAAGTTTGGAGCAAAAAAGCTTTGACTGACACATGCGGTTGTAGTCGATAGCTGTTTAATAATCTTCACCTCTGCATATTTGAGTCACTGAACTGGATTTTTCAACCGTGTTTTTAATGTCTTTGGGCCTTGTAGAGCATTTTTAATAGAATTATCTGACAAAAATGGCTTTGCAGTTATTTGTACGTATAGCTCATCCAAGAACTGTGTGCTGTGATGAGTGAAATTCTAGTGGATAGTAGAGTACTCATAGGTCATTTGTGTAGGCACATTTTACGACCAGTACCTACGTTTTAAAATAAAAATTAAGCATTCTCTAGCAGTCGTACACGAAAGGGCTTGTGATGTTCAGTTTTCTTCTGCAAATCCTGAAGAACTATGTAAATATGTTTTTTTTTCAGATTTCTGAAACGTCTACGAGGGCTAAATGACATTAGGTGCAATTGGAAAAGTAAAAACAATAAATGAACTGGTTCTTATATAACACTTTTCTAATGTTGAGCAATTAAAGTGCTTTATACAACATTCCTCATTCACACAAGCACTTCAGTATTTTGCCCACAGATACTTTGGCATGACAGCTGGAACTGGGATTGAACCAACAACTTTGCAATTAATAGGTGAACTGTTCTATCCCCTGAGATACGGCAACATTACACACCAACATGACCGTTGAAAGCCATGTGTAGGAGCGCTCATTCTGGAAACGCTCATATAGGTAATTTTGGAACAAATGACTGATGTTGGTGTTCGGATTAGAGGACATGTTGAGATATTTTTGTGCACTTAAGACAGGCACTTTATATCACCCTCTCATAGCCGTGGTCACATGGAGCCTCGGCAGGTGTTTGATGATTGAGTATCAAATTCATTCTGTATCATGACAATGCATCCAAACATACGGCAGGTGTTACAAAGAAGTATCTTCTGCAACAAGAAGAGTATAGAGTCCCACAACAGATGGTATGGCCCCCACAGAGCCCTGATCTTAATATTATTGAGTTCACCTGGGATCACATTCAGAGACAAAATCCATAGAGACAGCCTGAATTGTGCCAGATTTCCCAAGATGCATGGAACAAGCAACCTGCCAAGTATTTTTTAAAAAAACAGACCGTGCCCAAGTGTCTCAAGGAGAATTGGTTGTTGGAACAAACTTTATTATACATAATATATATAATACTTTTGAAAGCATCCTAATTTAATGCCACGTCTTAAATCTGATTGCTATCTATCATGGTTTTTCAAGGCTGCATGCCACTCTGCATTGACACTGCTCCAGTGTAGGAAGTGGAAGAGGTTGTATTTGTAGTGCAAAATGTAGTGAAAAGTTTTCTTACAGCAGCAACAGAGCATGTAGGTTGCTAATGCACTAACTGAGGATGCCAAAACAGCACATTATTATCTCTGTATGTCACTGGAGCCACGTTTGAATTAATTGGTGCTTCACTCTAATGTAATGCAACATTAAGACCCATGGCTAATTTCAGTGTAGTTTAGCTGCCATAATCAAAGTGGACATACACTGTGGAGACTCTAAATGTTGTTACTGACATGGTTACATTTGGATGTAAGATTTAATTTTTATCTTGACCAGACAGGTTTATTTGTGCCATCATACAGTGTCTCAAACCCCTGACAGTGGGTTATTTTAAATCCTCCTTTAACCTTAGTTAAGTAAACTTCAACCAAGGATTTGAGATGTGGCAAGGTTAAGGAGGATTTAAAAGACCCATATTTTTTACTTATTATTTTTTTTATATTTATATATTTAATGCAAACTGTGGATTAAGACCAGTCAGTTCTTTTAGAATGCAAAGTATTTCTCCCAAAGGCCCTTATTCCAAGACTTTTATTTACCATCCAAAGTGACCTTAAAATCACCATAACGTTTGTTTTTTCTGTGTTTGGCATTTTAAAAAGTAAGCATTTCAAGTTGTTTATGGTTGTGCCTTCAGAGTAATCCTACCATGTGATAGGAGATGCCTTCAGAGAGGTCTTGTCTTTATTATTGTAAATGTTATATACTGTACCCGCAGGTGCAACACAGAAGTGTGTGCACATTCGTGTTTGATTGAATTTATAAAGAAATATTTCTGAGATAAATGTAAGCTTCAAGTGATTTGCTTGTTTTTATTCACCCCTCTGAATACGCTCACACACTGAATCTGTAGCAATTTAGGAACAGATTTTTAGCTGTCTGTGTTTTGAAAAGTATGGCCATGAAATGACAAAAATCATCTAAATGAGGCAACGTTTCCCTTCTGCTCCTCGGATGTCTGTGAAACTGTTGGTGTCGTAGTTCCTGCCATCAACTTTTACTGATTAAAGCATTAAATACCCAGATACAAAAATGAAAGTCTGCTACTGTCCTTAGGCAAAGTGCTCCACCTGACAGCTGCAAAGTAGTGATGACAGTTTCAGTTGACACTGATTAGCTGACTGATTTTTTTTTCCTCCTTGTGCATATTTGCTTTCTTGCTATTTCAAAGGACTTGTAATAATATCAACTTTTGAAGACATATTTTATCAGTGCATTTGCCTAAAGTAAACCATAAAAGAGATTACTGGAAGAGGATTGCAATTCAAAAAAGGCTGTTTGAATTGCAAGTCTGGCGAAGGAAAACTGAAAAAGGTTGCAGGTATATTAGACTTAAAATAGAAACATTTGATTGTTGATAAACAAAATAGGTTTCTATACAGGTGACGCTTGCACTGACCACATTCTTATACCATTCAACATGTCCTCCAGCTAAACACAATGCTAGTTATTTGTTGATAGCTCCTGAAACAACGTACAGTAGATGAATGTTTGCACATATTATGTACACTTTATTGTCTCTCATTTGTGTCTATTTGCATAAATCTTTGATTACAGCAAGAAAGGACTCACAGGCTACCAAGACACAGTTGTGCACAGTCCTCAAAAAAAGGCAAACACCACATTGCCAAAGGAGACCACAGCAGAGATCATGAGTTTTTTGTAGTTGTGACTTTATCTTCTATTCAAGTTAAGGCCCAACAACAGCACAGACATAAACAAAAATACTAGATCACAATATGTAGCACCAACAGACTACCAATCCGTGGACTTTCAGGTTGCTGGAAAGGTAGTGATACAACAGACATATCTAAATTTTAACCTAAACTTTAACCTTTAATCTGAGTCTCATTTAAATTTTGTTTTCACTCGATGTTTGACTAGGTTCAGTCGCAAAAACTACTTGGCTAGACTGGCTAATTCTCATGCTTGCTGCTTCATACTCAGCTGCCAACCACTCCAGGGAAAGCTGGAGGCCACCACATAATGAACCCAACAGGAGCATATCATCTGCAAAAAGGAGAGATGAGATTCTGAGACCACTAAGGCAGAAGCTCTCTGCCACTTGGCAACACCTAGAAATTCTGTCCATAAAAGTGGTCAACCAGGATGGAAACTGCATTGTTCCTCTTGAATCTGATGTTGGACTCATGGACAAAGTCTCGTTTCTACCAACCTGGCATAGACCTTCCTGGGGAGGATGAGTGTGATCCCCCGATAGTTGAAGCACACCCTCCAGTCTCTCTTCTTGAACATGTGAACCACCACCCTAGTCTACTAATCCAGTGGCACCATCCTGCTTGCTGTGAGGCAGCAGTGCTGACCACCATGCCTCCCCAGATGAAGAGTTTTCAATACTCAAAAAATTCATATTTAGGCCATATTTAGGCCCCTCTTCTCTCCACTTTATGTACTGTTTGTTTGATTTTGAATTTGTTTTGTTTTCGATTGTTAGACTCCAAGACACTTTGGTATATATGTATTTTGACATTGCTATTTTTTCTTTCATGATTTTGTCTCAATAAAACACCAATGTCTATTTAAGATCAAATCATCAAGAAGTGGCTGACTTCCAAACTTTCAGTGTTGACTGAAGGCATTAACTGTTTAGGCAGAGGTTTAGAAATAGTAGTAGTACAACTGAATGACGAGCTGTTTCATGGTCAGATGAGGCCCGTTCCTTTGTTATTCCACAACAAATGATGTACGTAAAACATCTTGAGTTGAAGTTCAAAGACTTGTTAGTGCAAGTAATATTGCCATCAATAGGATGAAATAAGCAATATACTTATCAGAAGGATAACAAAAACTTCAGGCTAAATCAATGATTTGGTGCATTCCATAAAATAAGGAATGCACTGACCAGCTCAGCAACACCAAAAGGCCTGAGAGACCACAGAAGACAAGTACAGTGGATGATCACAAATTTTTTCCTTGGTTATGAAAAAACATTAATCTAGCCAAGTCAAGAGAGGTAGGTATGTCATTGTCAAAGTCTACAATCACGAGATAAAGAGTAAATACAGAGGATATGCAACATCTTTAAAATCCTCTAGGCTTTGGATCCATGAAACCAAGATTTACATGTATGATTGTGATGAAATGGGAAAAGTATGGAGAAGGAAAGGAACATGATCAGAAGCAGACAATATCAACTGTTGAACATGGTGGAGGTAATGTTATGGAATGGGCATTTATGGCTGCCTACTAAACCAGGTCACTTTAGTTTATTGATAATGTGTCTACTTGTAGAGGTAGCAGGATGATAAGCAGTCCCACAAATAAGCAACAAGAGTAGGCAGATGCAACAAAGGTCTAGCAGAGGAGATCAAGGGAGAAACAGCATTTTAAGATGTCCATGAATAGATTTTAGACAGTCACTGACAGCAAACAATTTCAAAAAGACTTAAAAACAGTCCTTATATTTACAATTGTTAGTTTGTTCAATTGGTTTTGACCTTCTGAAAATGGGGAATGATGTATAAAATTTGCTATAATTTCTACCCAATTAATATAATACTGTTGTTAAGCCAAATGGATTAAATCTTAAAACCTGCACTTCAATTACACCTTGACTGTTAAAAAACATGGTGATGTTTCTAAAAAAAACAAACATGGAACTATCAAACCTTTTTTCATGAGTTTATAATAAGAACAAAGACATTAAAAGATTAACTCCACTTACCACTGTGAGCTTATCTTGACATGTCAAGACCATCTTCCCATCTCAACATCAGAAATACTTAGAATAAGAGGAAACACTTTCTGCAGTCAAGCTACTCTCTGATTAGGCCTCTCTTCTCTCCACTGATTGTTGGTGACTGATTGAAAATATTGTTGTGATCATAAAAAGGGTCAGTCCCATGTCCTTAACATCAGGCATGGTGGGGACATGGGAACAGTGCACTAGCAATGGATTAAAGGAACCGAAAAGGATGGCTTTCCAATCATGAGAGCCATTCTTCTTTGTGTTGTGCTTTTCTTGTGTGACTCATCCCATTTTATTTTCATTCTGACCCCCCCTTTTCAGTGGAAAGCTACAGATAATGCTGTAAGTAAGGTGTAATATTAATGCACTAAACACCAGAACTATGCAAAATTCTTTGTCAAAAACATGGATCACCAATTAGAATAAATAATCATTTAGCCTTCAGCTCACACTCAGGCCAAAGAGGTTCAACAAATCAATGTCACTGGTTCACCAAAGCCAATTAAGCACAAGAAAATTTTGTGGACAATTTATAATTTACAGTTCACACATTACTCTCTAAAATTGTAACACTTTATGCTAAGGGTACATAGCTTATAATGAACGAAAAATCATGAAAAAGCAAATAATTAAATAAAGCAAATAAACAAGTAATTCATGTAATAACTCTTGAATTATTAGGAATGCAGCTACATTAACAGTAACTTGTGCATGCCTTCTCGAATTAATGCAAAGACATCCATTAATCATTGCACCAGCTAAAGCATTTCAATTATCTTGATTCATAAGTTATTACGTTATCAGTGTCAACTTCTGTTAGTGGAGCTATTCTGTTAAAGGTGGCACTTTCTATTACAGCTCAGTAAAAATGTGGCGGTAGTGGAGCAAAAAGGTAGCAATAAGGCAATAGTATGGCAATAGCAAGTTATTACTACTTAATTACTGAAATAATATCAGGAATCAGTTGTATCAACAATGGTTTTAGTTGAGTAATATCGATTTAAACTTTATGTACTTGGCCAATAACATGCCAGAAACTGTGGGTATTAATGTGAGAATAACAGCAGGTCTTTGTCATTAAATCAGTTAGTAATAGTATAGCAATATATTGAAAACAATATGATAATCTACTGGCATAGAAAATGGTATTATCTGCACATTAGAACTGTTGTATACTGGCTTAGTAACCTTCTAACAATAACATAGTTTTGTTATACTGTAAAATTACCATATTATGCTCTAATAATACTCTACCTTATATTTCCAGCATTATTCTTTGTTTGAAGGTAAAACTACAAATATTATGCTTAATGTTGTGGCTTATTACCCTGAAATTTTTGGAAGTTAGTGGCTGCGTAATAACCAGCAATAAGGGCTGCAAAATGTAAATTTTTTGATCCTATTTAAAATCTTGTGAAAAATTTCACACACACTGACTTTGACCCCCTCCTCTCTGACCCCTTGGGCTCCAGCGCCGCTCGTGCTGTTGGCCAGCAGGGTGCCTGTGTAAACTGTGCTACTGTTGGCTAAGACAAAGGAAGTGGAGAGGGGGAAGTCGTGAGGAGGCAGCAAGAGAGAAAGCAAGGCAAGAGTGTGGAGGTGAGAGTAGGGACTCTAAATGTAGGGACTATGACTCATAAAGAGAGAAAGTTGGCTAATATGATGGAGAGAAAGAAGGTATATGTACTGCGTGTGCAGGAGACCAGAAAGGCACAAAAGGGCAGGGGTATTGGAGGTGGATTCAAGCTGTTCTACTATTATGTTGATAGGAAGAGAAATGGAGTAGGGATATTCTTGAAGGAAGAGTGTGGAGGTGGAGAGAGTGTCAGACAAGATCATGAATTTGAAGCAGGAAATTGAAGGTGTGATTTTGAATGTTGTCAGTGCGTAGGCCCCACAGGTTGGCTGTCAGTGGAAGAGAAAGAGGAACTCTGGATAAAGTGGTAGAGAGTGTCCCCAGAGGTGCAGAGGTAAAAAGGAGTTTTGGGGTAGGTATGATGTTAATGAGAGAAATCCAGAAGAACAGATGGTGGTGGATTTTATGAAAACAATGTAAATGGCTGTGGTGAACATGTACTTTAAGAAGAGGGTGGGGCCAGGTGGTGGCAGGGGAGAACTTGGCTAGGCAGCATCAGATGGCAGCATCTGTAAGATGACTCCGGACATCAAGAAGAGGAAGCAGGTGAAGGCAGAGGCAAGGATTAAATGGTGGAAGTTAAAGAAGGACAAATGTTGCTCAGAGTTCAGGAAGGAGTTGGGACAGGCTCTGGGTGGTAGGGAAGAGTTAGATGATGATTGGGAAAGCACAGCTGTAGTGCTGAGGGAAACGGTCAACAAGGTGTTTGGTGTATCCTTTGGACAGAGGACAAGGAGACTTTGTGGTGGAATGAGGAAGGAAAGTATTCAAAGGAAAAGGTTAGCAAAGAAAAAGTGGGATAGACAGGGAGATGGAGATCCACAGGAATGCACAGTGCACAAGAGAGGTGAAGAAGAGAGTGCTGGGGGGGGGAGTGGGTGGAAATGAGTGTCAGCGGTGATATGTGACAGAAAGACAGCAGCGAGAGTGAAAAAGGAAAGTTTACAAGATGGTAGTGAGACCTGCTATAATGTATGGTTTGTAGACAGTGGCATTCACAAAAAGACAGGATGCAAAGCCGGAGGTGGCAGGGTTGAAGGTGTTAAGCTTTTCATTGGGGGTGACCAGAAGAGACAGGATGGGAAATGAGTACATAAGAGGGACAGCTCAGGTTGGAGGAGTTTGGAGACAGAGTTAGAGAGGCAAGGCTGAGATGGTTTGGACGTGTGCGGAGGAAGGACTGTGGATATATTTGACAGGTAGGAGGAAAAGAGGGAGACAACAGAGGAGGTTCATGGATGTAGGGAAGTGACATGCAGAGTGTTGGTGTGACAGAAGAGGAAGCTAAGGATAGGGTAAGATGGAGGCAGATGATCCACTGTGGTGACCCCTAAAGGGAGCAACCAAAAGGAGAAGAATATTAATAATGACAGTTTGTGTTTAACACATTTTTACCTTTTAATCTGGAATAAGGACACCTTTTTTTTGCTGAGTGGTGAACCTCTACCGTTTTTTTTACTTCTGAGAAACTGTGCTGTTAAGATGCTACTGACCTGTTGCCAGTTAACCTAATAAATGCAAACTTCCAACTATTTCTTTTTAGTAGCACTTAATTTTCCATCCTTTTGTTCTTCCTATTCCAACTTTTTTGAAACATGTAGCTGCCATCAAATTTAAATTAATATTAGATTTTTCAAAACCTAGCAAAATAGCTCACTTTAAACATTTGATATGTTTTATTGTGAATATAATTTGTTTACAAATCATTGGATACAAATCATTTGTTTTTATTTACATGTTAAAGAGCTTCCCAACTTTTTTGTTTGTTTGTTTTTGGCTTTGGAGTTACAGTCTCAACAGGGAGCTGTAGGTGTACATGCATATGTCACTAAGAGTAAACGTATGTGTCTGTTATTAAAATAATTCTTCTTTCCCTCAGCATCTGACTCACTTGTATTGAATGGCATTAAAAAAAAGAAGTCAGAAGGCTGTGGGCCTTTAGAAAAACTATTGATTCAGCAACTTTAACCTGTTATTTAATTATTTTTTATACATTTTATATGCAGCGAATTTGTTCTGCCTTTGTGCTGTATGAATAAAACTGATCCATTAATAACGCAGCTATCCATTAATATTGTGTGTTCGTTTGTCCTTGAAAAAAGTATTTATGATGACTCTCCTCTCTTTTTTATATAAAGGACCACAACATGATAAAGTTATGCTTAGTTAATCATTTGAAATCCAACCAAACATGCATTTGCTGCCATCACTGGCCGGTTTTTATGCTCATTAACCGCAGGCTGAGCTGTAAATGAATGTATTGATTTTGCATTAAAACAGACGTTAGTGGCTATTAATTAATGTATGTTACTGACAGTTCATGAGGCTATGCATGAATTAATTAATGCTCCTTCATGCATGTCATTTATAAATTTATGATAATTCCTGGATCCTTTCCATTAAGTGGTACCTACTTATTTTTTTCTTTCTGTTGCTCTGCTTTTACAGAGCTGAAACAAACCTTTACGGTAATTCTCAGTGACAATATTGTGGAACTTTTTAAAAGTTCTAAAAACTTAAGCCTTTGATGAATGTTTATTTAATCCAAAACTTTAAAAAAAAGAGAAAGAAATAGGACATTCAACTTTAAAGTAGTGCCGACTTTGTGGTTGGCTTGAAATCTCTGATCATGTTTATCAGACACACTCGGGTGAGTTAATGCCAAACACAGTGGAAACCAAAGGGCTTAGCAAGGTATCGAAACAACAAGTAGTGTGAGAGCTTAAGTGTGTGTTTGTGTGCTCGTGTGTATGTTTAAAAAGCACTCCTAATGTTACATAGTGTATTAACCCTTTGACCAGCAGATTGCTGGGGATGATTTTTGAAAAAAAAGTAAAGGAAAATAAAAATAAGCGCAGATGTGAGACTGGGAAATGAAAACAATGTCTAACCACAAAGTATTTTTGGCTTGTCTCAGATTTCTGTAAAAATGTTACAGGTTATCAAAAGCAGCTGGGTACGAACGACTGTTTGGTATCATAGCTTAGGAGAGCCAAAGCCTTCAAGGCAAACTCACTACATGAAATCAATTTGGATCAAGCTACTGCGAGCAGAATTTGAAATGTAATGGTTCTGGCGAATCGCAGAATTCCTTAGTGTTAGTATTTCAAAACAACCCTATGCATGCAACCCCATGTAGGGTGTGACACGCATGCAAGGAAGTTAATCTTGCAAGTAAAAACTAAGTCATTGGATTGCAAAAAACATTCCCCCCCTGTTCTCTCCACAGGGTGTTCACTGGGATCCTGATTCAGATGAGTCATTTAATCTGGACTTTCGAAAAAATTAAACTACAATCCTAGTTACAGTTAAGCTTTGCGGTCAGCATGACTCTTATTTTGTGGCAAACATATTCCCAAAGTTAAGCAGGGATGTGATAATGCATAATGAGACGTAAACAAATATGAAAATAATGGAGGGTCTAGACAATGTAGACCACTTATCTTGTATGAATTAATCTCTGAATTAAATTAGAATGCTGTTGCTGCTTTGTACTGGGGAATTCAATTAAGAGTCGCATGTTTTCAGTCAGACACTCTGTAGAAACTGTTCAGAGAACACATGCACCAACGCATGGTAGTGAAAAAGAGGCATGTATATATATACATGCCTCTTTTTCACTACTACTATATGTATAATATATATATGGCTGCGCCTACTGTGGTAAGTTGTTATGCTAATTTGCCTAAAAGCTGTTCAGCTGTTACAGTTTGTGCAGGGATATGAAACATTAAAGGTATATAAAAGATGTATGTAGCCACAGTGACCTATTGTTTTGTTGGCTTTTGGATCTCGAAGTTACAAGTGTTACAAGGTGGCTCTGCCTGAACCAAGGACACGGTGCACTTATCAAGTGCAGCCTGCAGATTTTAGGGTAAAGTGCACCATAATTTAAAAAATGTAAACTGTGCTGTATTAAATGAAACCCAAAATGTGTTCAAAGCCATGAACTTCATATAAAAGTGTTTACTGAAGTCATACTGTAGATGAAGAAAAAAGGCCATTTTTATTATTCAGCCATACAATCACATGGAATCACCCCTGGTAGCCTGGTAGGTTTAAGGCACTTCTGCGCTGGCTTCTCTTTTTTGAACATGAGGTTAAGTTTATCTTTTATAGATAGCCTAGAAAATGTATAAAACGTCCTTCAAAACGTGAAAATGGAGCTGCTTTGGCAATACAAATGTCAGAGCACTGTTGAATGAATTTCTATGTGTGCTTGCAAAATGTGCACAAAAGTTTGTCTTTTGAGAAATGTATTACATATAAGCTACTGTATAGAAAGCTGTTTTCATCATTGTTTCTGCAATTTTATCATTTGGTGAAATTGGTAAAATTCTGTAAAGTATTCACAATTAACAAAAAAAAGCTCAAATCAATTTATTTGTACTTTAGAAATCATAAATTTTTAAATCTGACATACAACTGAGTTAAACATATCAAAATGCTTCTCATTTATGCATTTTAATATGTTGAATATGTGAACACTACAGCCTGCAAATGCTGCACAAACCTTGCCTTACAAGTTTGTAGCATAAATGTTTTGCCTGCAGCAATATTATATGCATGGGATATCTACAAGTTCTAACATAATGCTTATATTTGATGTTGCCGCACTCAAGTTATGCACTGTTATAGACACAACACAATTTTCCGACAGTCAGCTACTTCATACATAAAATACTGACATGGAGAAAAATTATTACTATAAAATCTTTATACATAAATTCTAGAAATAATATATTCGTATAATCAAGCACTATTCTCAGGAATTACAAGGTTTACTTTTTTTTTTAAATGTAACAAAAAATTCTGAATGTTTAAAAAAAAAGCATTGCATGGATTTGCAAAAAATGGCTTCAGAGTGGATCAAAACCTCAAGCTTGTCACACTTCAGTCTACAAAAGAATTAGAAATATCAGTATTAACCTTGTGCTATCTCTTCTAATGCCTAAAAACTAAAAAAGCATTGAACATGTAACATTTAAAAACTGGTATTAGGGGAAACTGGGGATTATTTATATTGCAAATAAATTACTTATATTCAGTGATTACAACCAAAATCTCACTAGAACAAACTTTGGTAACATTTTATTGAATGGCCTGCGATTAAGCCCATAAGTACAGGTATATTACAGGGATGTACCCTGTAAGTAGATTTAAGTTCTGCATAATTTAAGGCTCTTAGGCTGTAAGTACACTGTAATTATGTGTATTTTACAAGCATTTACCCTGCTACTAAATTTAAGTTCCCTGTAATTTCCAGGACTAAGACTGTAATATCTGATAGTAATACCTGTACTGAACTTAGATGTAATTACAGGGTACTTACAGCCTTAGTCCTGGAGCTTACAACCTCAGTCTTGGAAATTACACAGAAATTAAATGCACTTATAGATTACATCCCTATAAAATACCTGTACTTACACATCATTACAGAGTATTTACAGCCTTAGGACTCGAAATTCCACAAAGTTTAAATGTACTTAAAGGTTACATTCCTATAAAATATGTTAACTTCTTTGGGAGCTATTTTACTGTTCCATATACTTTTGAAGTAAAAGATTACTTTTTTGTACAAAAATTTAATATATTAAATTGGCCCTGATTAGTGCTTACAACAAATACACTAAGACATTCTTTTTCATGTCTTAGTTGAGTCTCTTTTTGTTGTTGTTGTTGTTGTTAATTATTAAGTAAAAAAAGAGAAATGTAATAAAATACAGTGCTTAGTACCACACATTCTTTAGGTCAAATGTTTTTAACCATTCACCTCTAGCCTAATTTGAAATACATGTATAAATGTATATGATCATGATCATGAGCACGCTGCAGGTGGAAGCTTTGATCACATCAGGTAAAACCACACAGGGATGAGAAAGGTTGAAAGCTTAATCTTGTTATTGTGCATGCAAAGATGCCACGGTGCTAATAAGAGAGAAATGCCATTAAAATGTAATTTGGGCTCCGCATTCTGTTTGAGCAGAGTGGAGGAGTGTTCAGATTAGCCACACGCTGCCCGGGAGGGACAGCACATTCAAGTGCGTGTATGTGTTTGTGTATGTTTCTGTGTGTAAGCGTGAAATATTGATCGCTGATGGCCATTTATTTTTTTGGGGTCATCCCTTGCTCATTGCCCTCTGTGTAATTACCTTTGGGATGACTGGGAGTGTTATTTAAACTCGTGACACTCTGATCTTTTTACCTCCCTTCCAAGTGTTGGAATTGCAACAAACGAGCTAATAAAAGACCCTAAACACTATTACGACACAGCACATTGAAGATTTTCCTCTCGATATGTCATTGTCTAATGAGCTATACCGTAGCCCTTTTGAGGGACTTTGCTTTTTCATGTATCCCCTTTTAGCCCACACTGATGTATGACTTCCCTTTGATCAAGATGATATTTGCAGAGAACGAAGGTCAAGGGCTCCCAAGCTTGATCAGATGAAAGCTTCAAGCTTTGCGTCTGAGCTACTGTTTGTAATTATGACAGTTTAAATATTTAATACCTTTTTCCCACGACATTAAAATGTGCCATCAAAACTAATCTTATGTCAACGCCTCAGCGAGTAAATCTTGAGTAAATGCAAGGAGAGCCTTTTTAATGTTGTTTACTCGTCCATTAATAATGATGTTTTGTAAATAGATCATGCATAAATGAAGCATTTGGACAGCTCTTCTTTTTGTAAATAATTTCAGAGCCTTTTGGGTTTTGCTTTCCTCTTCTGTGCTTTTCCCCTATATGTAGTCAAGATCTGTGAAAGGTGAATGTGCATTAGAAATTGCAAGGTGAGAAAAGAAAAGACAGCTCGTGTGCACTCTTCACACTCCCTCTGGGGGTATTTAGTCTGTGGAAACAGACCCATTTGGGATTGTTGGTTTGTGCCTGAAGTGATATATCACTACGACTGAGGCAGGTGGTACCCAAGGTGTGCCTTCGCTGTGAAGCACTCCCTTAGTGAGACAACAGAGATAGTAATAAATTTTTTGCATTATGCGTCTACATACAAAGACGTGACATTTTGAGAACTGTAATTGCTTTGCTCGGGTTTCCAAGCTGTTAGCTGTTAAATTGCAGTCTTTCATCATTAGTTCTGCTAACCAATTAAAACACGAACACAGCATAATTCATGCAAAACACTGGGTACTCACTGATTTGCTGATTCCATTTTTCAATTTAGAACATTTATCAATAATCTCATCTGTTCAGCGTGGAGTTCAAAACAGTGGTAGCAACAGCTACTCATTTTCGCATGTCTTTCATTGTGTTAAAAGGACGAGTGTGGCAAAGGGAATTAACGGTGTTAACAGACTCGGCGTAGCTGACACATTGGGGGTATGTTTGAATCAATAATAAGTAAAGAGCAGGAATTAGCCTTAATGTGCTAATAAGAGCTGAGAATCTGCTGGTTGTCATCCCAACCAGAGCCTGAATGAAGAGCTTTTTCTGGCTAAGGGCTAATGAATCAGTGAAACCATCAATTACTATCAAGTAGTTTTTGATTAGAAACCTACATAATCATAATTTAGAGAGTTAGTTCCATTGGATGGATGGATGGATGGATGGATGGATGGATGGATGGATGGATGGATGGATGGATGGATGGATGGACCCAAAACCCATGAAAAGACTTTGATGAACAAAGAAGTTATTTTTTGCCTGTATAAACAAAACCTGCTATAGGCACTGCCTCATTGCCATTGAACTCTTGGAAGCTATTAGTATTCATCTACATTCCAACAGGTTCAAAGTTGTTTGGCTCCAGACATTTTACCTCTTGCCCCGCATTGCATATTAAGCAGGATTTTACTAAGCAAGAGTGCAGGATTTCTGTATTTGTTAAAAGCCACATGATCCCTGACTTAGACTGAGGGAAATAATGGAAAATGAAGGCTTCATCTACGGCAAATTCATTTTAATTATTCTCAGAGCACTCAGCGGATGATTTCTTCTGAAAACAGGCGTTTTTCTCCCACTGAGCACACAGCGGTATGGCACAAATGCACAGAAACACACTTAAGACTCGCTTGTGGATGCACTTTTAAATACAGATGCACTTTGGCACCATGCAGACATTGTAATCACCATGCGTTACAGTCAGATATTTTAATGTCTTGGTGGGCTGCACAGGTTCCAAAGCCAACACTAGAACACCATCTTTTTTCTAAGCATAAGCAAGCAAATGCAGGTGCTGCAATGTTTTGTAAGAAAAGCTCAAATTCTTTAGAGTGAAGGGTCTGGTGTATGCTTCCAGGTTACAGAACGAACACAGTACATTCAAACACAGAAAAGCATGTTGGTGAGAGTGAGGGCACTTGCTGGATGGCAAGGTCACTTAAAACAGCTGTTTTAATGGTTTACTAAGACTAAAAGGCCTTTAGCCCATTTAAAGAAGCATGTGACATGTTGTGCCGCGTCACATTACCTCAAGAAAACATAACATGCATTCGGCTATTTGCCCTCGTCTTCTGTGATTTGTATCTCTACTAATCATACCTCCGTGCACCATATGTGCCCATGTGTTCTGTTTTGTTTTTTTTAACCACAAGCACGGAGACTACAGGAAGGCATGCATAGATTAAATAAAGACAGACAGCTTGTCACAGCAAAGCAGTCTCTCAGATGTATGCTTGTGTACCCTTGGGTGCTAAAGAAGTAAGCAAGACATAAGTCTTGACATGACCTCTTAAAGCCTCACAAAAAGACATGTACCCAGCAGGAACATACACTAAATGGTTCATATTGCTTTACGTTTTTGTTTTTTGTTTTCTGAATAAACCTGCAGAAGTGTAATTTTTAATCTGACAGCAAGTCTTTAGCAAGTGTATTTAATTTTTCCTTTTGCAATGCATTTCTTGTCTCCTCAGGCCGCATGTCTTCATGCTCTATGTGCAATTAGGTGACTGGAAATGGATATCCACTTGAAGCTTTTGTTTCTGCTCTCTGACAGGCACTTTTGTAACCTCTAAAACTTTCCCACACTGTTGTTAATGTGGGTACTTGCATAAAAACCATCATTTTCTCATACACTCTCTTATCTCTCAGCAGCTATTTCATTTGCTATTAAGCAGATGAAATAAAAGTGCAAACAGACTGTTTTCTCTAATTTCTTCGGCAAACATATGTCTTAGTGGAGTACAGCCACAATGTTTCATATAGTAAGGTCGATATGTAACCTGTGACAAACCAGCAATGCAATGTACTCTAATAGTTTACATTCTTCTTTAAATGATCAAAAAGGGGCATTTTTTTCTCCTTAGCAATTGAGCATTTTTGTACGTGCGCATGCCTGCATGAGCTCTCCAGCACTGCCACAGCACTCTCTCTTGATGGATGGTCATTTTCATTGGCTTGCTCATGCTTAATGAACCATGCAGTTCATGTCTTAATTGAATGCTTTTTACGCTCTCATGTTCTGCACTTATTCCCATCCTCACCCCCCCTCACCCCCTCCCTTCCACACAAGACTCCACCCCTCCCTCGACTCCCCTCGTTTGCAAGGTAGGATGCTGACAACTAATGAATAAAGGTTCCCTCGCATCTCACACTTCTTATGAGGCCTCAGGGGCGCACAAACAATGACAAACGCACTCACGTCACATGCTGAATGCATAGGGAAAAGAGAAAGGCAAGCAGGTCACTTTTGTAACTAAAATGCTGACGTTTCTTGCATCCTTTTTCAGAGAAAAGCCTTTTTTAAAAAAATCAAATTCGCACAGATGGATGTGAGCCAGTGTTGGAAATACCGGGCTTTATAAGGCACTGCCCTCATAAGGTAATCTGTAGTGTACAGTGTGCCACTTGATTTGAAGACAGCCAAACACCCATAGAACCAGCTGTCAACACAGGCAAAGAACAAAACTGCAGTGATATTCCTACACTGCTGTCTTTCTTTCAGTCTTCTGCTCGAGTTTCTCTTTTTTTATTCTGCATTCCTATTGTTCTGCTGTTTTGTGTTCCATCAACATTTCTCAATGAGTCATCATTCTCACAGAGCGTCAAAGAGGGCTGTTGATCTTCTGCGGGCACAATATGTTCACGAACATCCAAAATTGAAACGATGCCCTTGAGAGTCATTGTAACTTTCTATTTTCTGAAGGTTTATCTATCTTTTATTTTTGACCATGAGTAATAATGTTTTACTTTTGATGTTCTCTTTGGTGCTAATCAGTATAGCTGAAATCTGTTTACAGAACTTGTGTGCACAATCCAAAGCCCCGACGGTTGGTGTGTTGATCCCGTAGTAAATGGTGTATATTCATTTTCAAAAAGCAAAATGCAATAATCCCACCTGGTAAACAGTGAAGCTCTATGTGTTCAAAGCCTTTCTGCACAGCACCAACTTTTCAAAGAGAAATCTTTGCCTTGTTGTTGAGGAAAAAGCTTTACATCTAAATTAGGTGGAAAAACTAAAGGATGCTGCCTCCATCCACTTTGTTCATCACTTGTTCATCTAGGCTCCTCAGGGCCTATCCCAGCACATCTTGCATTCGCACCTGAAGTCCATAAATTGGGGTACAGTAACTTTCTCATTTATGATTTTGTCATGATCCTGGGCCTGTGGCCCTGCGCTTTGAGTTCTTTTAGTGATGTTCTGTTTTGTATCTTCTGGTTGTAGTTTTGTTTTTCATTTTTGTTAATCATAGGTTATTCTGCTTTCTGTGTCCTCATCATCCATGTCATTGTGCTCCTGTTTCTGTGCTCCTTTGTATTTATGTCTCCCCGTGTTCTTGTGTATCAGGTGTTTGTTTTACTCGTTGTTTCCCTGTCGTGTGTCAGTTTAGGTGTTGTAGTTGGATTCTGTTTAGTCATGTTTTGATTCCCTCTGTGTGGCAGTCTCTTTTGTGTCAAGTCTGCGTGTACTGTACCATGTTTGGGTTACTTCCTTTTTTATTTTGACAGTTCTTTGTCCTCTGTGCTTGTGTTTTGCTTTACCTCACTGAGTCTCGTTAGTGACATTCTGTTCACCTGTCGCCCTAGCTGTTTCCACTCACTGTTTCCTGTGTATTTATTGTCTGAGTTTTCCCCTGATCAGATGTGAGAGTCTTGTCGTCTTGTGGCTGTGTTTCCTGTACTCCCCGGATCTTCAGACCTTTGTTAGTTGTTTTCCAGTTTACGTTTCCTTTGTTTTTGTTTCCTTAGTGTTTTCCTTTATGTTAAGTTGCCATAATAAAGGCTCAGCTGTTCAGTTTTTACCACCTTCTCCTGCATCCTGCTTTTGGGTCCTCTCCACCTTCACGCGCCACACAGCCTTCGCCCTTTCACTGTGACAGTTTTCCTGTGTGCTTGTAATTATATTTTGAATTATGTGCTGTATTTTATAGTTTTTTTGAAAGGTTATTTTGGTCCTTGAGTTCTAATTATCGTGTCTCCACTCTTGTTGTCAAGTCTGTTTAGTGTTTAGTTACATCCTGTTTTTTTTTTTTTTGTTAGTCTCGTGTCTCATGTATTGCGTTCAGTTTTGCTTCCCCTTGTCTTGTTAGTTAAATTCTCTTTACCTGTGTCTTGTTTTCCCCAGCTGTGTCCTCCCTCCATAATTACCATATACCAAAAGCCCTCAGTTTTTGCATTTCTGGTTCCAGCCTAGTCTTGTTTTTTTTATTTTTTGCCCCATGTTCCTGTATAAATGCTAACCTTAAATTTATTCTCTGTTCTATAATAATAATAATAATATAATAATAATAATCCTGTGTTTGGGTTCGCAACCTCCCTGCCACACAGCGACATATGACATTAATTATTACTATAATGATATTTTTTTTCAGTATTTTCTGGATAAAATGATTTTTCAACATTTTTGTGATCAGATGGCCACACAGACAACTCAATGTACATAGATTAATTTTTAAAACAAAAAAATACACACACACTCTAGCAATTTATAAATAGTACTGTAAACAACATTCTGAGCCACCCCTTATTTCTTTCGATTTGTCTTTTAAGGAGTTAGATTTTTATGTAAACTAAAGTGATCTTGAGCAAAGTACTTCAGACTTTCTGAAGTTCTTTCAAAGTTTTTCTTTGAAAGAACATGGCTCTTAACTCACTCAGTCCAGTCCTTGTTCCTGGCCATTTTCTGAAGAATATTTTTTTTCAAGGGATGAACCAGTATTGTGTGTCTACACATCCCAAAACACCCATTTTTAATTATATCTTTAGGCACTTTGTTACTAGCAGCCTGTCACAAACATATCTCATTTGTTCCCATTTCTTTTATGGACTTGATGAAAAAATACCAAACACAGTTTTTGACAAAGTGATTCCCAAAGAGCTACTGTATTAGGGGAAAAAAAGGAAAAATGTCTCAGTATGATATGCAGTCTGTCATGTTCAGCATGACAATAACGTCAATCACGTTGACAATACAGTAAAACCATACACACATACACGTAATGGGACATTATCAGTCATGGACTGGCCTCCCCGGGGGCCCAGGGATTTATTAATATCAATGCATTGCAGTCTAGTATTGGATGGCAATCCAAAGGTTGTGATACGTTTTTCATTCCATGTATTTTTATATAAAGATATAGCTGTTTAAAAATATCTAGCTATAGATGCATCTGTCAAGCTTTCATTTTTAAAGGCAATTTGACTGATTTCACCATAGGCAGCTTTGCACGTCTTTTAGACTTTTAATCAGCAGAAACTGCTCAGTGGGTTTATTCAGTGATCTGAGAAGACACAATTTCAATTCGCACACTATTGACAGACTGAACTATTTTGGGGCTTATCAAAGGCCGCGACTGGCCAACCAGATTCAGTCCAGAAAATGTCCACGGACGTCTGGTGCTTGGTGGGTTTTTAATCTCAACATATGAGATGACAAATGCTGTTAATTGCTGCCAAGGTTTCAGAGCTCTAAATAATTCTTGCCAGCTTCCAGCATCTCATCAGCAACATCTCCAGCTCAGTGTCTCTATCATACAAATCAGTCAATTTGTCACTACTGAACCACACCGCCGATCAAAGGCATTTGATGTAATCATTTGAGTTTTTTTATTAAGTATTTAAGTATTCAATAAAGAACTTGTCATTCAACATATATTAACACATAACACATTAAAGTGATAATTATGCAATAAGTATTCAGAAACAAAAGAGAAATTGAGCTCTGAGGCAGTTCCATGCTTTCCAGCTGTGAGTGCCTCTGCAAATAATACTCCCAAAAGAGAGTGGTGCCACTACAGTGCAATTCAGCTAGGTCCTCAAGTGAAAGGAATACAAAGGTGGCAGATTATTTTACCATTTGATGCTTTATTCATTGAAAGAAAATAAACCAAAAAATAAATAAAATTCAGATTTCTATTGTACTGTCAAAATGCTAGAACACTGTTTTAGAAATCTGACTTAAAATTAATCTTGTACTTCCTAGCAAATTACTTACAAGTATTCTTAAAACACACACAGAAAAATGAGCCAACTGTTGTCAGAAATGCAACATTGTAAGCTATGTCGGTTAACACTACTTTGTCTTTGTTCTGTCATGTCCCCTCTTGTTCAGAAATCACTTTTGCTCCAGTATTTTAATATTTTAACAGTCCACTTGGTGTGAATGAAATGTATTTACCTATCAACATTTTATATAATGATATCCATTGCATACTATAGCATCTGACAACACAGGCACCTTAAGGAAATGAAATGCTAGACATCTTAAGCATGTAAAAAGTGAAAAGATTTATTTGATTCTGATGAATGAAGGCAATGGGGAAGTACCCTATATGTGCATTGATTTTAATAAGCATGGTTGCTACTTCACTGGATTCACAAATGAAGTTCAAATGTATATGAGGTCTATGAGAGAGTTACCTACTTCTCACTATTTATTCATCTCAGTGAACATTTTTCCAATACATTTACAGGGCTTTATAGACAAATATATTGCTGCTAGTAAGACTGCACCAAAATCAACCACCTATCAGACCATCAACAACTTCAAGGAGAGAGGTTCAATTGCTGTGAAGAAGGCTTCAGGGTGCGCAAGAAAGCCCAGCACCATATCCTGAAGGTGATGTCGCTGTGGGACTGGGGCACCGCCTGTGGAGAGCTTGCTCAGGAATGGCAGCAGGCAGTTGTGAGTGCATCTGCACACACAGTCAAGCAAAGACCTTTGGAGGATGGCCTAGTAACAAGAAGGCAGGAAAGAAGCCGCTTCTTTCCAAGAAAAACATCAAGGACACGCTGATATTATGCAAAACATACAGGGATTGGACTGTTGAGGACATTTTGTGTGATGAAGTGGTTTTCTGATTGTTTGGGGCATCTGTAAAAATGATTGTCCAAAGAAGAAAAGGTAAGTGTTACTATCAGTCCTGTGTCATGCCAATATTAAAACATCCTGGTACCATTCATGTACAGTGAGGGGTTACTTCTCATCCAAGGAGTGGGTTTGTGCACAATTTTTGCCTAAGAACACAGCCATGAATAAAGATTGGTACACAAATGTCCTCAGAGAGCAGCTTTTTCCAACCATCCAAGAACAGTTTGGTGAAGAATGATGCCATTTTCAGCATGATGGAGCATCCTGCCATGAGACAAAAGTGATAAATAAGTGGCTCAGGCAACAAACATCAAAATTTTGGGTCCATGGCCAGGAAACTCTTCAGCCCTTAATCCCATTGCAAACTTGTGGTCAATCAAACCTCCATAAATTCTGACAAATTCCAAACATTGATTATGAAAGAATGGGCTGCCGTCAAACTGCAATGATCTTGAAAAAAGACCAACATTGCAAATAATAACTCTTTGCAAAACTTAATGTAGTTGTCAATAAAAACCTTTGAAACTTTTGACATTCTTGTAATTATCCTTTGTATGCCATACAAACATCTGACATACAGATCTAAAAACACTGATGCAGCAGACTTAGTGGAAAGCAATACTTGTGTCATTCTTAAAACTTTTGGCAGTAGGATGTCATTTGTATTGTAGACAGTCAAGTCAATAATGCCCCAGTCACACAGACCGGTGCACAACCATTTGGCAACTACTGGTTGTAAGGGGGAAATGAGTATTCCGCAATCTTGTGAATGATTGCTGGAGGTTGATGGTAGTTGCTGGAAACTGATTGCCAAAGTCCAAGTCTCACAGGCTGACATACCAGTCAGTGATCCCCTGACAATGTGTATTCCCCAACCGGTTTGCAAAAGCATCATTGTGATTGCTTTGGTCGCTAGTATATTGCTGCAGCTCTAAGAGCCAGCAACCTACAGGACCCACTGCCAACCATTTGGGGAATACACATTTCACCAGCAACTGGTGGTTTAATGATGTCCAATATGGCGGGCAACACAACGAACAATGTACACATGATGTCATGTGAGAAACCTTGATATTTATGTACCATAATGGATACATGCATGCTTTACAAATGGCCCTTTGGGGTCTAACTCTTCATGAATCACCACATGGTGTGCAGGATTGAAAGATGGCAAGTCACAATATTTACCTACATCTAACCAGAGACATTAAAAGAGAGACATGATGCTCAAACAAGTCTAAATTGAAATCTTTGCTAGAAAAGATGGTAAACCATGCAGGAGAAAAGATACATATCACTTTTAATATTGCTCTAAAGAATGCATCAAGATGCTGAAGGACTCTCTGCAACACTGGCGATGCTATTTGATGTCCTGGAATGGGAAATCACTAAAATAAACCACTAACGAGTAAAAATGATCTCTGTTATGGCCAACAATAACATAATGCTGTTTTCATGTTTTATTCTTATTATGAATGTAGATGAGCACAGGCTGCTGTCAACTTTATTTCTTTTTTTTTAACTAAATATTCTGTATATTTCTTCTACCACTACAAATCAACAATAAAACATGGCAACAAAAATAAATGTGCTATTATGTATTTAAAGAACAATGAAGACATCCGTATCCTTTTTATTACTATTTAAGAAGCATTTCCGACTTGAAAAGAGAGTGTGAAACTGTTTTATCACACTATTTCTTGTTGTTTCTTGCTGCACCTGCGCCAATATTGGCAATTTGAACACCTGTCATTCTGGCACCTCTAGTTGTGAAACAATAGAAGCCTTGTTGGTATTCAAATCCAAGTGACATTGTAATGAAATGGATATTGTTGAGGCGGAAGACAATTTGTCAGGTGCTTACTCAGAAAATACAGATTTTATTATGGAGATTGGTCTACAACCTAATTGGCACAATGAGGTCAATCAGGAAGTGTCAGACATTTATTCTGGGCCCAGAATGCTGTAATTTTGTTCCCCCTCACTAAGCTCACTAATTCACCATCTTTTAAAATCATATTGATAGCTGATTTCAGCCAGGTGACATAACCTCTTCTTAAAGACAGACAACAATGACGCATATGTGATAAAAGATATGCAAAAGAACAGACTGAATATCACAATAGCTCATTGTCCACCACTCAGTGGCAGAGTTAATCGACCGTCAGGCATAATATCTCAGATGACATCACAGACATCAGGGCCCTAAATTTAATGAAGCTCAGAGGGATGATACATCAGCACTGTGTTCTGGTGTTATAACATATTACAGTAATTGCCCTGAGGGTGGCACTCTAATTAAAGAGCATAATTTCTAACTTGGATATGCCAAGTTGGCTACATATCTAATCTGATTTTGATAAAATATGGAAGGATGCTTAATTTTGAAATTTCTTTTCAGAGTTTCACAACAGCTGATGAGCTGATAAAAGTATAAACTGACACTGCAAACACCACTGGACCAATTATACTGCTTTGAGAGCAGCCTCACATTTAAAAAAAAAAAACAAAAAGCTGATGCAGCTTGATCAATGAATGTGATGAATCTTACCAAAAAACACCATAATGTGTACAATGCAGTGAAGGTGAGACAGAGGATACAGCTGAATGGATCTTTTAGCACCTCTCTACTCGAGCTGACTGACCCACCACATGTGCAAAAATGCACTTTTACAACAAACACCTAGGATGTGTTTCCATGCTAAATTAAGTTTACGTAATCATTCATAAAGACTGAGAGCAACGGGAAGTGGCTAGTAGGCGTCCAGCATTAAATATCTCACATAACTCAGCAAGAAAGTGAACACGCATATTGCATCTTATATGAACTATTATTTGAAAAAAGGCATAACAGAGTTTCTGTTGGTTGTGGTGGCAATTAACTGCAAGCGCACTACTGCATGTCTTCTTGAATCTGTACTATGTGCTGTAGCACCAGCCGGTGGAATTTCACATTGGATGAAAGCAGTCTTTCTCATTTAGCACATAATCACTTTTGACATTTGAGTAAAAAATAATAATGATAATGTTTCATTAGTTTAAAATTAGATCGCGACACAACACAAAGAAAAAGTGGTAGCACTTTTGTGATAATGCAGAAACAATGAATGTAAAGTTTCAAAATCAGGCTAAATCAAAACAACTTTTAATTTTTAGCAACAGCTGCTGATAAACATCTACCTTGTCTTTTCATTTTAACATCAACTAGTGGGGCTAAGAAGCTTAATACCACACTATAAATCTTTCCTTTTCACATTTCACATCAGTCTCTTTCATCTAAATAACAGTTGACATATAAAATTTGAGGGCAGAGGGAGGGAGAGTAGCTGCACAGTTTGAACTTCTCTAATTTCAATCAAATGAGTTGGAATGGACCCAACCTGCCGTTCAGAGCCCACTCCTCTGATGGATCAATGCCCTCTGAGCCTTGATAAGCTCTGAAATTGATTGGCTGTCTCATTGATCATTACTTCAGCATTAGCCAATCAAACATCTTCCCCAGTAAACAAACATGGCAAATAAAGACATCCCCTGAAGTTTAGTCCCAGAGGAGACACAAGTGATGTGAAGATAATATATAAACTGAAATCCCTCTTGGAAGAGAATATCAAATCATAAGAGTGCTTAATATTTCACTGACTTGATGAAATATGCATTGTAGCTCAGAAAGAGGGAAAAATGCAAAGATTTGGATGCATTATGTATGAGAAGGTCCGCTGGCGAAAATGACACTGCACTGTTGAATAATCGTCATTTCACTATCACCCCAGCACAATGAGATTTTGTTATTACTACGCATCACTCAATTCATTTGGAAAGTGCATACAGTTTGCATTTTGTGTTTAGAACCTAACTCATGCATGCACAGCATCCAGATGCTCACTAATGAACTAAAGCATTGACTGTAATGTGTCCTTTGCCTCTGCCTCACTTGATGAATCTCACTACAGTGCTCTGTTTTAGAATAGAACAGTATATTACCCATAAAAGTGTGACCGTGTTGAAAATATTTACTGGGATTATAATAAAAGAAAAGCAACACGGGTTAGTGCATTTTTTATACAGACCAGCACTGTCCCCAATGAAGACAAACAACGAAAACTGTGTCACGATGGCTGTCATCTCACATGGCCACTTTTAGAAGGGATGCCTCTGGCCTGAAAAATAGAGAGATATAAATACTTTTGAATTTCAAAGCCTGGAATCTTGTTATTATTGAATGTAAATAACAGGCAAACTTCCATAAAACATTTTGCATGTTATTACAGAACATTTTTTCTCTTTATGTCATTTTCAGGTCATACAGTGGAGCAAACTCTATACCCAACTAACCACTTCATGTCATTTAATGCTCTAAAATAACACAAGAAGGGTGGAAAAAAGGTAGAAATCACATGCAAAGTGTGTCTGAGGTGGTTTGTAATTTAGAAGATACTTCATAATATCAGGTAGAAAAGTCACTGTAATGTGTTTTACAACAAGCTGTCCATACCTGAGGCCTTACAAACTGCCAACCAAAGATTCATAGCCTTGGTTAACTGCTTAAAAGAAGTATACCAGAGACACAGAAGCCAGGAGCATAAACCACATGTTCTCCACTGAATCATTCAAGGTGTACTCTCAGTGGCACGGGAACAATATGAGTCACTGCAGACTGTAAGACCAGACTGACCAACCTGCGCATCACCTGGATTGATTACAATATGACTTAGTGCCTCATACATAAACTGGCAACAGATACCGACTATGGAATGGAGCAAATACCAGCCACCTCCTGTATAAGGCCGACATCGAGTTGTATGACAGGCGTGAACGAGACATTGATTCAGTGATCCGCACCACTAGAAGTGTGGTCAGATGGTAAAAAAGAGAGGGAAGGTAGTCAGAACTGAGGGCACTGCACTACCAGAAGGCAATGTTGCAGACATTAAGGAGAGTTAAAAGTACCTTGGAATCCCACAGGCACCATGGAAACCATGAGGATGTTGCTACAAAAGTTGCAACTGCGAAGTATCTGCAGAGACTACGGCAAGTCCCGAGTAGTCAGCTGAATGGGACAAGGGACACATCTAAAACCTGCAGGACACCGGCCTTTGAGGCCTGGAGTTGAATACCCCTGATCTAGGCAATCAACACCTACACCCTGGTGGTCAGCAGATATTCTGCTGGGATAATAAGATGGCCAAAGGAGGAGATAGAAGCCACTTACATCAAGACAAGAAAGCTCCTTATGCATGAAGGCCAAGAACTAGTGTCAGAACCTGGATGAAACAAAGATCCACAAATACTTCAGGGAGATGGCCACAAATTCACGAACCACAAATGTGCTTAGTGAAAACTTAGGCAGCAGAAACCTGGGATAAAAAGAGGAGAAAGAACAGGAACCATCATGAAATGACAGCAGATAGAAGAAGTGGCTCATATAGAAAAATCCTACCAATGGCTGGACAAAGCTGGGCTGAAAGATAGCACAGAGGCACTAATCATGGCAGCACAGGAACAAGCTCTAAGAAAAGACTGATAGAGGCTGGGATCTACCACACCAGGTGCAGGCTGTGTAGAGATGCCCCTGAGACAATCTAGCACATAACAGCAAGGTGCAAGATGCTAACAGGCAGGGCATACTGTACATGGAATGCCACAGCCAAGTAGGGATAGGAATTTATAAGAATTTAGCGATTCTGATTCCATTATCGATATCACTTATCGATTCGATTCCTTATTGATTCTCTTATCGATTCTCATTGGGTTAGTGAAAAAATAAAACACAAATGGGTTGGTTTGCATGAACTCTTTTTAATGTAAAGTAGAACAAAATTAAAACTGGTATAAAAAAAAGATTCCTCTTTCAAAATTAACTCTACACTGTAAACCCAGATTTTAAATCAACTTAAAGTTATTGAGTCCATATTACTTAAAATTGTCCAATATGTGAACATTACTTGTTAATTCTGAGTAAGTTGAGCTGTTTTATGTCCTTTTTTATTGTAATTGTGTTTTTATGTCCAATCAACAGCTTCTACTAAAATAATCTGAGTTTATATTACTTACACATCTGTCATTTCGCAACATTAATTATTCATTCTAAGTAGACTGTACTTTTTTAATGGTCTATGTTATTGTACTTATGTGTTTGAATTCAAACAACTTAATATGATCAGGTTTTGCACCCGCGAAAAATCTAGTTCATACCGGTTGTAACAGATTGGATTGATGCGCCCTGAACGTTGTGAGACGAGAGAATAAAGACGAAGAATTGAGCTGCACTGAAGCACGCAAGTTGTCCGACCCACATTTGAAGCCTTGGTTGAATGACCAGAATTCAGTGACAAAACGGTAAGTTAAAACCTACGCTGGCTACATGTCGAAAAGTTAGCAAGATATAACTAGCTAACTTTGCCCGACACTTTCTTAGCAAACATCACCTACGTATATTCAGTGTAAATATTGTGGCTTTATTAGTGGGAGGAGGGCACAGCTATTTAAACACTGTTGATTAAAACATGGAAGTTACACACGAACAGTACCAGTTCCTTGTTTGCACCTGTTTGTGCACATTTAAGTCCTTAAACAGCCTTAAAGCACACATTTCTCATGTTCACTCTAACAAATATGGACAGGTTGGAATTGAATTTATTGTAAAGGAATGAAGTAGAATTACATAAACTTGTCTGTTTGTTGGCTAAGGCAACATTTGAGTCTTTGCACAGAAATTATAACAGTGATAATTTATGGCCACAACTTTTTTCATTGCGTGTTTTTTTTTAATCTGATTTCACCAGCATGGCTCTGTAGTACTTATCTACATGGTATTAAATACAAGTCTGGGTTGATGCATTAAAAGATTACATCATAGTCAGCTCATTTGTTTTTACATGTTTTAGGTGTGTCTGGAGTTTAGCAGAGTGGTTGGTAAGAGCCTGAGACAGGAGTTCTATG
>VUQK01024062.1:24282-34941 GCA_015106715.1 Bujurquina vittata | reverse complement strand
TGAGGTACGTGCACACACACACACGCACGCACACGCACACACACACACACACATTACTGACATATTTCTGTCTTATGTCTTCAGACTCTGTGTGCGCTTCCACAGTCCTGCTTTCTTTTTACATTTGCTTTCCCCTTAAGCTATAATCTCACGCACGCACGCACGCACGCCGACGCACACACACATACCTTTGCCGCAGGCTCCTCTCTGGATGAAAATCACCGGCGGCTGCTGCAGCTTCATCGCCCGGTTGCTGACGCGCTTCAGCTCGCAGATGTTCCTGTACGAGACGCCGTCGCTGCCGCACACCGGTTCGGAGCTTTTGCAAACGCACACACCAGCCTTGCCTCTCCGCCGGACAGTGGCCGACACCTCCACGCCATCGGTCACCACGCACTCCATCCCCTCGGCGCACTCACGGTCTCCGGTGCCGCCGCACTGCTCGCCCTCGCCGGACGCGCACACCGGACAGCAGTCGCAGCGGTCCAGCATGTCGCCGGCCAGGCAGTCAGCGGGGATGGGAGTGCACTGAGACTTGTCACACTTCTCCGGGCAGCCGATGGCGAGGCGTTTTGCTCTCAGCGCCTCTGCCATCAGACAAGAGGCGACCAGAGCCATTACGCACAGGACAAACCGGAGACTCATGATGGGACCGTCCGACAGAAACTCAGACCTGCAACTTAACTTTTATGTGCAACACTTGGTTCTGTTGTAAAGTATGCTCCGGGGCAGTGTGGAGATCTGGACACCTTCTCCGGTGGGACAGACTGACGCAGTGTGGCGCTTCTCTCGCCGTCCTGGTTTATAAAAGCTGCAGGATAAACACAGGAGGCGATTGGTGGACCTAAGTGACGTCTGTCAGTGAGAAGGAGGGGATGATGTGGAGGTGGAGGTGTATGTGATTAAAGTGGTGCACGGAATCGACACATTTAGACTGGAGATATTTTACATTTAACTGTGTTCCAAACACACCTGTACTTTAAATTCTGCTATCGCTGCTCAGCTATTTCAGGGAAAATGTGGCACGTTCAACTTCACTAACCTGATTTCAGAACTGTACACAAATCATATGACTAGGTTATAAAACATGATGCAATGCATTTAAGAGTCCAATAAAAACAATATGAAGTAGTTCACATTACATGCACAGCCTGCACTATAAGCTTAGTTTTGTTGCCTTAAATACATTTTGCTGGCAGATTTTCTGCACACTGTGCTCTTCTTCTTTTCCCATCACCCTCAAAGCGGCAGATGGTTGCACCTCTGTGAGCCTGGTTCTGTGTGAAGTCCCTTCCCTTTAAGAGAGTTCTTCCTCTCCACCTTTGCCAACTACTCCTCGAAGGGGATCATCGTCTAATAATACGGTGTCTCAACAGGAGAAAAACTGTTGTTGTGAACTTGTGCAATGTAAATAAATAAAGCAAAAAGTTTGCAAAAGAAAAAGGTGGTGGTCTCCAGTACAAAGTCTGCTGGTGCTTTATAATACCCTCTCATTCACATCTTTGTTTTGTAATTGTATGCTGCATTAGGTTGCTGGAAGCCCTTTCTCATTGACCTGTAGACAGTTAATGCAACAGCAATTGATTTTTCCAGCAAAAGAGAAAGGTCAGTACAGTGACTGAAATGTTGGATTGCCCGTCCTGCCTGTAAAAAAAAAGAAAATGAAAAAACAGGGTTATTATTTTTTTTTTTAAACTTTAGTTTTAAAATTCTTGCTGGTGACGCCTGCAAGAAAACTGTAATTTAATTGCTTTTCATGTTTTTACTGTGTTAAAAAAACAAACCTATCTGTTATGAGAAAGAGAGAGTTGAAGAAACCATGAACCATGATCTGTGGATTTGCAAAGATTGTGGCAGAAGTGGAAACTTTTGGGGGGCAAATTCAGCAAACCTTTTGCAGCGTTTTTCAGATTTTGCTGGTAAATGTCTTTTTGTGTCCTGTAAGCACTGAAATTCAGGTTAATTTAAAAATAACTATCCAGATAAGCTCCTGGAGGCATTTCAAGGTAGCTTCCAAGTGGCGAGACGTTGGTTAAACCCAGACTGTTTGTGTATTATCTGATTCTTTTAAACATTTTCTATCATCTGTCTTCAACCAGGCATAAATCTTTAAATACGATGAGAGATCAGTAGAAATTCATCAGCTCTCTCTGAGACAAAGTTCTGGATTACATATGACATCTAAGCGCCATCAAAAAAACTTTTTTTAAGCTTCCTACAAGCCCCGTCTCTCACTTGTGAGTAAGAAATGCAAACCTTTGCTTCTTCCCTGAAGAAGAATGAAACAGTCTGCAGCAGTAACGTGTGTGCAGACGAGAGCTGGTACGTCACAGCTGAGATGAAGCTTTGTTACAGAAGCAATCAATTGTTCCGAACCCCAAACGCTCAATGAAAAGCATTGCTGTGACATCACATGTGACATAATGCTGTTATTCGATACTCAGGGAAACAGATCTTTGGTTTCTCTGCACTCGACAGTGTTGGTGGTGTTTAAACGCACCTTTTTAGAACAGACTTGATCTTTCGTTTCATTCATGCATTCAGGGCCAGTAAATCAGAGGTTTTCTGAAGTTGTCTGCAACACTTATGAAAATAAAACTCAACTCTGAGAAGACGCTTTCTCTCTCTGCTCTTTGCTTCTGGCCTGGTGGGTAAAAATTTACACATAACCTGAACAATCACATCTACACACAAACGCACAGCCTCTGCCTGTTTTGACTCAGCGCTGAGATGCTGCTGTTGTGTTTGAGTCAGGCCTCTCCAGCAGCTGCAGACTTACTGATGCAGGAGGAAACCAAGGAAACCCACCCAGAGTCTGATCCCCGAAGGGTGTGTATGGGTGTGTGTGTGTGCGTGTGTGTGTGTGTGTGTGTGTCTGTGTGTGTGTGTGTGTCTGTGTGTGTGAGTATGAAGGTGGTGACAAATAAATCTGGGTGATGAAGGACATGACAGAGAAAAGGAGGATGAAAGTGAGAGACGTTATTTGTGCCCACAAATGCAACAAAGTGTGTTTTAAGTGCTTCTGAAACCAGCTTTAAAGAGTGTGTGTTTTCTGTGATGTGCTATATGTGCTTATGTGACCCCACGTGTGCATGTGTGTGTGTTAAGTGAACATGCAGGTGAAAGTTAGCGAGTTCCAGGTTCTAATGTGTGAAAGAGTTTCTGACAAATTTGACTTTTGCATGCATTAATGTGGCCAAGCACAGTGTGATCAGAACATCAGCAGGGATCATAATTCTGTTAACGCTGCTCGTATTTCAGTTATTAACTTCATGAATCATAATTTTCCATGTTGCCAGACCATAAACTGACTGTAGAAATTCTTTCTTTGGAAGAGTTTATCTCATGTAATTAAAAAAAAAAGCATAATAAAATATTCAAAATGTAAGAGAAACACGGCTGAGATCCGGACATATGTCGCAGTCATAATGTCATGATGCAAATGAAAGGACAAACCAGCATGGAGTGTCTCGGGGGGTGCTGACCCACCACATACAAACTTCAGTCTTCCCTGGAGAGCTGATCAGGTGTTCAGCTGGGTTTATATCTGGTGGTTACATATGAGTTGCATAATTTTCATACTCATCAAAATTATTTGTTTTGATTTGGTTCAACAGGCCTAAAACCAGCAAGGGTGTGGCAGCCCTGTTTCTGAGCCCAAGCGTCTCCTGCATTGGATGAGCCTCTTGTCTTGTGAACGTGCTGCTGTGCTTCCTTTCTAATATACTCCCAAACGTTTCAGATGTCATTCTAGGCTTCTCCAGCTTTTTATTAGCACACAGCCTGCAGGGTTCAAATATCTGGGTCCTAGACATCAACTATTAGAGGGCATCAGAAAAGACGGGACATTAAGCTTAGGATCAGGACTTTTTCACAGTGATTAATCCAGCAACTTACGCTCTGAAAAGACCAGAACAACGTCACATGCCAGTCATTGGAATGAAACCAAAGAAAGAGAGGTCAACCCAAAAACACCTGGAAACCTAGAACCCCGGCTGAGGTCTTGTCAGCTGTCTTGGGGAGAGATGAAGGCCATACTGAAGAACAGAGTCAGATGGCGAGCCACTGTAGATGCCCTGTGCCCCCCAATGGGACAAAATGGAGTAGATAGAGAGATAATCCAGCAACATATTCATGGAGATGGATCATCAAAGATGCTCACTTGGCTGAAGTTTGATCCTTTGCCAGCATCTTCTTCCCGCCATATGGTGTTTATCTCTGCCCTTCAACATGAACTTTAACTGAGAGTAAGTTAACCTCAATCTTCCCTTTCCCAAGGGTTTTTAAATGACTTTATGTGGCACGCGGAAAATATTGCATAAAAACTGAGAAAAACAACATGTTTTCAGTGCATATGCATTTGCTGTGATTTTTATACTGTTCAATCGGTGGGTGTTCTAGCCAAACAAGGTCAAAGTTTAAAATATGAGGTCAATGTGAGTGTAAGGAGCAGCTCAGCCTCTGGAGGTCAGTAGAGAGGCTTTTAGAGTTTGGGTCTGATTTTGTAAACACCCTGTCAAATGATTCAAGACCCCAAGCCTCAGGGCAGCTCAGCTGCTCCTGCTGCAGCCCATCTCTCCCAGAAAAAGCATGATGCAGAGGGGATTTTCATCCATCTTTCTGCCTCTGTGTTTGTGTGTTCCTGTTGCCACCCTCATCGCCATAGAGACGTACTCGAGAGGTTCTGCACTGATGAAGTCAGGGCTCACTGACTTAACAAGAGGAAGATGTGGGTGTACATGTTTTTAAGTATTTAAAGACCATGAGAGGCTTTAATGCTCCTTAAAATTAGTCCAAAGGTGTTTGAGAGGGAATCTGGTGCACTGAGAGATGGCAGTGGTCACAGCTGGAGATATTTAAGTGTCGTCGATTTGAGTGCTTAGGGTTTGTGTTCGAAGGTGAAACTCACGTTTCAAGTATTCTTGAAAGAGTTTCATGGATTCTCGCAGGGTTTGATGCCTGAAGGGCAGAATGCTTTGCTACGGTGTCCAAGTTGAATGACAGACATTGATGTAGTTTTGCTCTCATTTTCTCAGGTGTGTACACAAACCCATTAAAACGGTAGTGACCACAACGAATGAGCAGCCAATGTTGCAATGCATCAGTAACATGACATACTTGAGCTTTGAGTGCTCAGGTAGAGAAGAAAAGCACTATAAGAACCAATTCCTTCACCATTTCCTTGTCCAAGATACTGCTGTTTCTATTCTTAAAAAACTTTTGACCTGTTTTGTCAGGCCTGAATGTGGCCCAGCTCTATGAGCCCCCTATAAGGCTTCCCCACTTGTTCAAAGTGGCCAAGTTTGGCCCCACCTACTGGCATCACGGCTCTTTCAGCCAGTTCCAGTGGTCCTTGATGATGACTCAGTGGTCTTCTTTGGTTTGTGAGGTGCTAAAATTGGCCTATTCTTATTCAGTGGTCACCGAATGCACTGAAAGTCATCTTTTATGTGATTCAAATGGTGCTTGTAGAGTTCACTGATCTTTGATGCTAACTGAAGGAAGGACAGTTACAGAATCATTTCGTGGATATCT
Source organism: Bujurquina vittata (assembly GCA_015106715.1). Classification (NCBI taxonomy): domain Eukaryota; kingdom Metazoa; phylum Chordata; class Actinopteri; order Cichliformes; family Cichlidae; genus Bujurquina; species Bujurquina vittata. Next base: position 29,406 of record VUQK01024062.1, on the reverse strand, counting down.
GTGATCTTTGAAGGGCTCCCATGGGACAGTGGAGGGGTGCTCCGGGCGACTGGAGAGATTAAAGAAGCCCTGAACAAGTTGTTTAGATCTCTGAAGGTATTTGTGGTCCTGTGTAGGGTTTTGTCATCTGTGATCCTCGGTAGGATTCCAGCGATCACTCAAGAGTTAGCAGGGAACTACAGTATGAAGACGTGTTATTGGTCGGTAAGATTGAAAAGGGTTGTGCAGAGATTTCACTGGTGCTTGAGGAATTCTGGCGAACGTTTAGTGAAAAGATCGTTATCTTGAAGGTCTTTGAGTTTTGAAAGAGTTCATGAGATCCAACATGAGGAAAAATTAACATCTGCCAGTATTGCCAAGAGTGTACATGGACTCGTGTGCTCTGTTATATAATAATCCATGCACAGAGCAAACAAGCATACTGTGATTCTTCTGCTCACACACAAACTGTTCCACTCCATTCAATTAAATGATGTGCATTTCTGTGCAATAAACTACTCTTCCTTTCTATACAGGACCAAATATAGCTAAATTTACACATTTTTAATGAGCCACTTTGCAATATTAACATTTGATTTCTTTGAAGCTTTAGAAATGCGGTACAAGTTGTCCCAAAATGTTCATCATATTCCAATTTGTCCCGACCGCTTTCTGCGGTGGGATTGAAAGTTCATGACTAACTTTGGAGAAATGATTTTGAAATGTGAGTCATGTGCACAATGAGTCAGAATTAGCGTTAAACAACTAAAATATAACAAATGTACAAGAAGCTGCAGTTCTGGTGGAAATGCCTTCCTGCCTGTCTGACTCTCCTCTGCTCCAGCTTCACTTGGACAGCTCATCATTCGTGTTTATGATGTGACGACTGCTGGAGGCAGTTCAAACACTCGGCTCTGCTTTTCCCAGAAACCCAGAGCATGTGTGTGTGTGTGTGTGAAATATCAATTTAATTCCACTCAAGTTGAGTCAGTCGGCAATAATGATTTGATTTATGCATGTGCGTGTCCGAATTTCAGAGCGAGAGAGTGTGAAAAAACACAAAAGAGAGGACAACAAAGTCAGAGTTGGCACATTTTTCCGTGCAGCTGTCGCGCCTGTACAGAGCGTGCTTGTGTATATGTGTGACTGCGTTTGTATATGCGTGTTTGTCCGTAAGATGACGCACACCTCATCCTCCCATTTGCCCAAACAGTCCGGTTTAATGTCCTCACGTTCGAGCCGCTCTGCAGCATTTAACCTCCTGACTGCCACAGAAAACATCCCAACTTTGATGCAGATTTTTGGTGGAAATCAAGTAAAACAGTGAGGAATGTGCTGTTTGAAATCCACATTAGTCAAATCAGGACAACAGTTTGACAGAGGAAGCCACCCTGACACCCACTGGATTTGGAATTTTGACTGGTCATTCCAGCTCCCACTCAACTGGGAACAAAACAGCAGTCATTAATTTGGAGCGCTGGTGACTCTGCAGTCATTTCAGACCCTGCAGTTGCTGCATTGTTCTCGCCATCTGCAGCACCTTACCTCCCCACCCACCTGTGCACCAGCTGCTTATTCCCCCATCACTTATGTACTAACCCTGTGAATCTGCTTTGCAGTAGAGATACATGGATTCATGGATTCATCCACGAAAATGAAGCAGCAACTTCAGCTTTGACATGAAGGAGCTTTGACTGAATTCAGACTGGAACTTGTTGCTTTGGCAGTGTCACAGGTTTTTCTTAAATCATCAGCTGGCAGCGCTGGTTCTCTCTCTTTCTTTTGGTAAAGGAACACTAGGTCCTGTCCTCTAAATTCTATTAACAGGGGACCACTGAAAATATAAATCCAGAGCCAGTTTTTCTTCATTAGACAGATGAGGGGTGGCCGCAGTCCAGCGCTGATAAAACCTCAGCGTAGACTGAATCTATATTACCCTGGGGAGGACGGCAGGTTGTGCAACAAGGAAAAAACAGGTTTCTGGAGAGTTCGATTAAGGCTGCGGCACAGGCTTTGATCAGGTCAGCCTGACCAGAAGATTCAGTTGAAGAATGAGATCCAAAGACCATGGGAGGAAAGACAGGTGGAAAGACAAATGCCCTTTTTTGGGCCTTAAGGGGAAAATTATTTATCTCTTTAAGCTGCATCACAATCCATGATGCACCACCTTCAAAGACTATAAAACACCACAAAGGTCTTTTTTGATGGTTTCTTCTGAGTAGATACACCTGAAAATTAAACATCCTAGAAGACAATAAGGACTAAAACCAGAGGTAGAAAAGACTCCAGGAAGTAACGGTGCCCAACTAAGAAGACTAGATCAACTAGGCTCGTGCTGAGCTAATTAGCTTCTGGTTTTGGCTTTGTATCTGCCACACAGACCTGAGAATACACCCTATATGTATAAAAGGCCCAGTGGTTTATGACATTTTAACACTTAACATGTTGGTGTTGCGGAGCCATGGGTAGCTGTATTTGGATGAAGGTTATCAGCTCACGCTGCAAGCTTGGCTTGCGTGCTGTGTTCGACAGGCAGTTTTTCAAATTTAAATGCATATAATAAAGTGGTCAACATTTGTGCACCAGCAGCACAAAAACAGAGGTGAAGCTATGCCAACGGCTGCATCAGCATCTGTGTATCCAAAGAACCAAGCATCTAAATTTAACCAAATGGGGGAAATCAAAAATCAACCCACCGCACAGTTGTTATGATGGGAAAACTGGCCTAAGAGACCAAAGCGCTTGGTTGTAGCAGGCTGTGAACATGTTTGCTTCTGCTCTGACATTTGAACCTGAGAGTCTGTCAGCCAGCCTCGAGTGGACATTAGAGGAACTGCACTTTCTGGCTTCATTTTTCAGAGATTGCTGCTTGCAAGAGATGAACAAGAAATAAACATTTTCCAAAACTTTGAACTATTCCGTTAACTGTGTCCATGGCCAGTAAGAGAACGTGTTTCTGTTTGCTGAAATTGATGATCTCACCTCCATTTGCATTTGTTTCTTTAATGGTGCATTTGCTTAGTTTCCTAATAGAATTGAAGCACCAAAAATAAAAGATTATTGAATTTATAAAATGTAGAGAGGGAGCTCTGGAAGTCCTGATGATCAATGAAAGGTCACGACAGATGGTCCACATCATGTTGCATCACATCCTTCTGCTTTCATTGACAAACTAACATTTTAACTTCATCTGGAGGAGATTTTAGCTCTTTTTTTCTCTTTTGATAAGCAGAACAGGAGGGTGCTTGCTCCACTAGAAGAATTAACCATTCTGCTGTGCGGTTTTGGACCGGGATGGTCTTTGGCTGAGCTGAGGGGCTGACCTGAAGTGAACCTCAGCAACATCAATCTTCCGTCTTGAAACGACCTGCGCGAGAAAGCAACCCCGCCTCTTTCGAAGCAGCACAAAATGTTACAGCTGACAACTGAAGAAGTTGTAGCCAGTTTAAGAACTCTTGTCAGGAGTTGTTGGCTAATAAAATGTCCTTTTCGAGGATTTGTTGACATAGTTCTTACAGTGGAAAGTGGTTCAAAGTGCTCCAATTAAAACCTACATTTCAACTGATTTACTTCTGCCTGTATTTACAAAGTCAAACATGGAGCTTGAGTTGATTTTCCAAAAGCTGTAAATCAGTTTTTATTTATTTATGTCTCATAATTTATGAATGCTTGATAACCTACAGTGTAATAATACAGATTACATGTTTTAAAAGACCTCTGGGACTCACTCTGATTCATTCTCCGGAATAAATAACGAGGTTTCTGGAAGTTTATATAAGCTGAATATGAAGTTATAGTTCCTCTGCAACAGCTGGAGAAGCACAGCTGTTGCATAAAGAGGTGAGGACAGTGTTTAGAAGCATGCTTCCTGGTTACAGACACATGCAGCTTAATTAACGTCTTGCACCTTTACATATCAGGCTAAACAAGTTTCCCCTTTTCCTGATTTCTGTATTTTTAAATTAGTGAATGGTTCCATTTATATTAAACTTCTTATATATGGAAAGTGGCTCCTTTTTTCCCAACATTTTCAAAAACTGGGGGCCGTGCATTCACGCTCATTACTAGGTCATTACTTTGACCTACGCTTAAATTTCTGTGTGTTTTCACATTCAGCTCTGGCCATGCGCAGCACACTTCCATGACCTGTATTCGTGTTAGTATTTTGGCTGCCACTGTGTTAGTTACTTGGAAGAAGGTGGTGTACTAAATTATCAGATGTTACCATGTTACATCCACAGACTATGAGTGGAACGCACAAACAAAAATGAAACAGCATGGGTTGTGACATGTTTGCCAGATAATGCCATGTAAAATCCTCCAAAAGACATAATAGCAGCAACATAATAGCAACTACAATTGCATACACAAAGTGGTCACAGCCCTAACTTTAGGCCTTATCCAGTATGCACAAGACTGAGTTATCCAAAAAAAAATAAAAATCATTCCTCTGTGTCATGAAAGGAAACTGTCCACAGACACCAAAAACACAGTGGGTGCTAAAACTGTACATTTCTGCTGTGAAGGTTTTAACGTCACTTTTGGAGCCAGCTTCAAGTGCAGTTTTTGACATTTACCCTTCATTTCTGAGCCCAGGGGGTTACACCTTGTGCACTAGAAGCACCTGGATGCTGAACTCAGAAAGCTGTCACCATCTATTATTTCAAACCCATCACACTGTTAATTTTTTGGCCATGAAATGTCACAAAAAACCCCAAAAAACTGAGATGTTCACCAGGTCACCAAACTCCACAGATTCCATCCTCGGGATGCACTGGAATACAGACAGGACCCAGAGGATCTCCTGCTAGCGTCTCGGTCACAGCCACTACAGGATATCCCCGATGACTCAGAGCTGAGGTCAACACACTAATAGGCAGCTGGTTTTTATGATCAGTACTACTTTATCCTCTCCTCTGCTTCAAATTCTAGTGTCACTGTCCACACTTATGCAGTCAGCTGCATCAATAATAGTTTCTTTGAACCTGGTCTCCTCTGTGCACCATGTCGCACAAGGACCTTTTGCACAATTAACAAATTAACAAAAAAGTTCCACAGAGACCACCCTGTACACCAGCTTTAAAAGGTCACTGAGAAGTTCACCCCCCCCCCCCCCCCCCCCACCCAGAAAAAAAACTCTACATT
>VUQK01024062.1:9373-24262 GCA_015106715.1 Bujurquina vittata | reverse complement strand
GAGAGCAGTTAAACATCGATTCATTACTGCACTGAGGAACGTGCAGTCTGAATGAGCCAAAAAGGACGTGCACTTGGCATTGTGCGCTTGCTCAGATAAATGTCCTAATCACACACGATCATGTTTGTCTTACGTAACTCTTCACGGTGCTGAGGGACTGATGCTCCACAGCCGTGATCAGGAAATCATGACCAAATGACCAGCAAACGCCTCAGAAGAGTTCGTTTGGAGAGCCTCCGCCCGATGAGATAACAGGATGAAGAATGGAGGGTCATTCCAACTGTAAGTCAGGATACAATGCCTGAAGGGAGGCATGTGTGTGAGGTGCTTTCCAACATTCAGATCAGTGACGCCTAGTGGACTGGACACACACACACATGGACTTTTTCTTCATTATTCTTCCTCAGTCTACTCCAACATGTTTTAATCATTGTTGTCTGTCTTGGATGGTTGCTCGTCACCTTGCAGAATGATGTTCAGAGACTTGCAATGAGAATTTTCTCTGAACTTACCTAAGATATCAGACTGTATATAAAAGATAGATGTAACCTCTGTGGTCACTGATGGCATCTTAATGCCTCAAACTGGAGCCAGAAGTGACTCTTGTCACTCACGATGGTCTGCACCATACAGAAAGTCGAATAATTCAACATTTAAAAGTGCAGCAAAAGGTGTGACTCCAGTTCTCACTACAGCAATGATCAGGCAGCCAAGGAGCACAACAAAGATCCCAGAGGTCCAAACCTTTAACCTCCAGGATCCAAAGGATTTGCTGTCATTTCCCAGTCTCAGCCGCCACAATACATCCCAGCGGCTCCGCCTCCATCCACAGGCGCAAGTCGGTCCAGGGCAAATATTAGGCAGATGCTTTTAATGTTGTAGTCCACAATAAAATATTACTTCCTGTTTGAGGAATGTTAAACAAATCTATTTTTTCCACTAAATTACTGATTTTTGCATGTTTGTAAAACAACAAAATAACCGAAAATCTGAAATAAAGAGGAACATTTACTTTTTGAGGTGGTGTAAAATCAGCCTGCACTTCAGTGAACCTTTACTCACTTTACTTACCTGTTTCCACCTGCGTCTCACTTCAATCAGCTGTCCAGTCATCATTCCTTCTGTCTTTGTTAGATGGTCTGTTCATCCTCATATTCCCAGTTTTATTTTCTTAGACTGACTTAGAGAGCACTAAAGTAAAGCAGACACATGAATCCAGTTCAAATTATTCCAAATTTCTTTTAATAAATAGAGCACATGGTCTTAGAATCACGTTCACGCTAAAAAGGGTCAAAAGAGCTCATTGTTAGATCTTTTTTTCTTTAGTAAGAACAAGGCAGGCACTTTAACCAGCTTATGTTGAACAGGGAACAACAGGGAGAGGGGGTGTTGTGTGCATGCACTCGTGCACACGTGTTTATAAAACAACATATATGTTTCGATTTTTCATCAGTGTAAATAATATTATCATAAAACCAAAAACAACATCTAAACCAAAGAATAAGAAACACCCACATCCAGAGCTCAGAGCCGAACGCAGAGAAAAAAAAACTGCTGCTGAGCTTCAGAGTCTCATTTACAGATCCAGTTTGGTTTCATGGCCCCGCGTCTTACAGCAAAAACATCAAAAACAAATACGTCATCAGTAACAAAGAAGCACACGGTGTACAGTGACACGAATGTACAGTGAGGTGAGAGGAAAGCTGGTGAGCAGAGTGAAAAGTCACACTTTGACCTTTAAACGTGTCACTTGGAGCCCAGATTCTCTGCAGGTCTGCACACTGAAGGCAGCTTCATGTCAGTGAGGAACATCCAAACTCTCACTGCTAAACTTCAAGCTCCCCTTCCTGCCTCTGCTCTTTGGATTTTTGAAACTAAATCTGGAAATGTGGCAAAGCAGCGACGGGGCTGCAGGTGGAAAAGTTTCTGGTAAAATCGGGGATGGTTGGATTTCTTTATAAGAAATGTAATTTACTGCTGAAAGCAGACAGAGCTGAGATCAAGAACATTATGTATTCTCCCTAATTAGAGCTACTGCAACCAAACGGGTTTTCAGTCCTGGTGCCAGAATAAATATTCCCGACTGCAGGGGTCAGAGGCTTAAAAGTCTGAAACCTGTGCAGACGCACAAAAGCAGGAATACGCAGGCTTTATTTTTGCCAAATTAATGAAGCTGTGTACAAGCCTGAGGACATGATCACAGATCTGCTGTCTTGGACGGGGATCAAAGTAAGAGACACAGATGATCTCAACGTGCTTTATATTGTAAGATAAAGCCTCTAAAATATTACAGAGCGAACCCCAGTGATCAAAACATCCCCTCTGATCAAATATATGGCAAAGTGGGGAGGAGGAAACAGGAGCTCTCCAGCAGAGCCAGGATGAGGACTTTAAATCGGATCCAAACAAAGGAAACAGACAGCTTTCTATTAAATTCCATCTTAGAGGAGTTTTCTGTGTTTATACATTGGCCCATGTCTCTGACACAGCAGCACACACTTAATAAAACTTGTTTTTGTTTTGTTTTAGGGTTTAAAGCTGCAGGCTTCCTCTCAGAAAGTAAGCTGTGCTGGAGTCTTGCTGATGTTTTGAGCACCTTTGGAGCTACTCAGCAAGCTACCTGGTAACGTGCTGGTGCTGGAGAGACAAAACAAGTTTGCTAATCTTGCTGGTTTGCAGTTAGCACACTGGAAAGACCTCCCAAAATGTTAACAGTGTTCATTCAAAGCAGCTCTACGGGCCCTCGAAATATTGTGAATATAAATGCAAATGAAACTCCATGCAGACTGACTTTGCCTCTACGAGTGAATCCACTGACTGCAGCTTTGAGATAAATTGTTAAGAACAACTCTACAGAGTAGAGTGTGCATTCATTAGGGCACCGAAAGAAAAGATTACATAAACAAGTCTCATAAAGAGGTTCTGAAACTCGGCAGTCACCGTGATCAAACACACAAGCTGAACTAAATCAACTAAAGCTGCAAACCTAATCAAATGCATCGAGGGAGGCTGCTACAGAAGCAATATTTCTTATATTTTCCCCTCAGACAGGCAGCTATTATAGATCTGATTTTATATTATTTTTATTGTGAAGCCTGGGCCATCCCTCTACACCCGACAGTGACGTTACCAGCAGCATTTCAGCCCGTGTTTTATTATCAGGGAAACATTTTTAGCAGTGATCAGAGGTCACTGAAAGTTTCTGACTGTGAAACTTTCCTGTAAAGCGCTCACTTAGATGAGAGGAAAGCCTGCAGTGTGAAGCCCTGTGGTGGACACAGATGCCTCTGTTACAATAGAGCCGCATGACAGACGCTGCCAGCACTGTTCAAGTTATTTCATTTTACTGTAGATCCACCATCTTTTCTAATCTATGAAAATGACAGACAGCCTTCACATTTTTCCATCATTGTTAAAAAATTCCATTGATGACGGGAAATATTCCGCTAATGTGACCTCTGGAAAGCAGCTGGTGAAAGCACACTGTTTAGCGACTTCTGCAGCCTCAGTGAATCTGGACCTCTGTGACGAGCTGTTCTACATGAGATGGTAGAAAAAAGGAGAGTTTAAAGAGTTTAACATAAAAAATAAACTGAGAAGCCGGATTAGTCAGTCTCTCAGTCAGTCTCAGTTTCTGAAAAACTGTAACGTTTGACCTGCTGCTAGAAGCAAACAAACTGCTGCACTTCATGTGCTGCTGAGACAGGTCAGGTCATGATTGTTGTTTGCCTGGAGTGACTGTAACACACAGGAAGACAAAAAGAAGGGAAAACAACAGAGGAAGAAGATCCCATCCCCAAAAAACTGGTCCCAGGAGGTTTGACACAGAGTCTGACAGTGTGTAGAAGTGTGTGTGCATGTCTGCGTGTCTATTAGAGTTTGTTAATCATCACCACGCTGTCAGAAAAGGGTCATGTGCATGTCTTGATCCTTAGCTAGGCAATGCTTTGGGTTGGACACTCCGCTGGGTCTTCTCCACATCGACTCATCCTCCACTTTCACTTTGAAGGCTGCAGCGTCTCCTGCAGTGACAGGCGGGAGCGCGCCGGAGGGAGGGACACCATCACGGACTGGACCCCGCTCAGCCTCCAGGGCAGGAGGCCCAGGAAGTTGTCCTGATGGCGCGTGTCCAGCGCGAGGCTGAGCACTCTCTGAGGACTGCGAGTCTTGGGGTTCCTCATCGACTGGGAGGTAGAAGGTGGAGATGGAAGGGGAGTGGTCACTGTGCTCCTGAGAGGCAGAGGGAAGAAAAGGGGAGGTGAGAGGCAGAAGAGGTAGCTGTGAATGACAGTCGGTGAGACGGATGGAGGGCTCAGTGAATGGATGGACGAGTGTGTGATGGAGGTGAGAAATTAAAAGCAGCAAACTGAAGAGAGGTCCAACCACACAGACGGATATGGATATATGTACATATAGTTATTGACTACACAGATGATATATTACACAGGTTAGTGAAGAGGGGTATACCCTTCTGCGTTCATTTATTGTTTCTTAGCATCTTTCCATTACTCAGAGTATCTCTAAAGTCGAGGAAGTTGCGTCTCTTTGTGTGTGACCAAGTCACCACATTTCCTAAACAAAACTAACCTCCAGAAACTCCTCTGGAAACTTTTTCCTACATGTATTTGTTAAAAGGTCAGTTTAGCAAACCGCAGGCCCACATCTGCACTTTTCCTTCACAAACATTGTTGTCTTTAACTGACTCCAGATAAGTCCCGCTGCCTCACCTCAGTCATAGGTCCACCTTACAAGGTCCACATCTAAGTAGCCCAGATCAGGCCCACTGTGTGGGTTTCATCTTTTTATAATGTGGTTTAACAGTTGCACATTACAAAACGGTGGTTTTAAATCTGATAATAATTAATAATAATGCATTAATCTTATGTAGCGCTTTTCTAGGCACATCTACAATGTGTTTAAGTGGCTCAACAAAATGTGAAGTCACTGAATCACTGAAAATGTGGAGCTTACGGACGCTGATAAGGACCTGCTCTGGATCCGGTTATGTGGAAACAGAGTGCAAAGAGTGAAAAGGCAGCCACTTGCTTGATTTTAAAGACAGTCGTCATTATCGTCCCATTCTTATTTAACTTCACCCATTTAATCTCTTTGCCGGTGATCAAAGACACCTCCAGAATGTGACCTGTGATTTGATTGGTCAGTCTCTTCATAACAGAAAAACATGCGTATTTTAATCAGTTAAGTTAAATTCACAACAATCTGTATTAGTGGACAAAAGAAGCAGACAGACGGAGCAAAATCACATTATCAAAAGCAAAAATAGCTTAATTAATATTATAATGATGATTATTATTAGACAGCGTTAGGCCAGTAAGCTTTAAGAAAGGATGCTATTATCATAACACTGCACAATATGATGATCAGTAACAGCAAAATCAAACCACACAAAAATGGAGCATAAAATATTGACTAAGACATTTGCAGGGTGAAGCCTTTCTTTAGGGAGTTTTAGTGCTGAGCTGCTACCGGCCTGACCTGGAGAGGATCTTTATTAGACGGCTGGAGAGGAGGAAAGCTATGTGATGGATTACTGTTTTCACCAAGTAAAGTTTTAGAGGCGCCAAGGTGAAGCAGCTGCTGGCTGTGGAAGTATCTGTCCTCATTTTAAAGTGTGATAATGTTCCTCAAGAGACAAACACAAGTTTAACAGCATGAGAGGCCACCAGTTTAAAGGGCTTCTCAATACTACCGTATCCACGATCCTACAACTGATATCAAAAGAATCTAGATTTATCAACAGCTGAAGGAATAGTGTGTAAATAAGCTTTTTAACACAAAATGCTGTTAAACCAAGGCTTCATGCAGATACAAGCAACACGTACGAATGAGTGGTGCTGCAGCTGCCAGGGAGCAGAACAGGATCAAGCAGCAGGCGCTAAGGAAGCGGAGAGGCAGCGGGGCTTGGTGATTGGACGATGAGCAGCAGCAGTAGGAGGGACGGGAAGAAGGCGGCGGGGCTCATTTGGGGAAGGTTAGTACGTCACTGTCACACCTCACTCTCTGAAAGGCAAACACATGCATGCGCGCACACAGACGCACAGAGGAAAAACAGAAAGACAAAATGACAGCATGTTAGCGGGAAAAAAAGAGACTCGGGGTGAGTTTGGCTTTTTGTGGAATCCTGCTGGGAGTCGGGAACGCTGTAAATCTGAATCAGGAGTGAGAATGAAAAAAACATAAAAAGGTCAGAGATGACGTCGTGTTGTGAGAAGGATGAGGGAGGTGCAGGCTGATATGTTTATGAATGGATGGGGTTTAATTTTGCTGCAACATATTGTATAAATAAATAACAAAAGAAAGAAAGAGATGAGCTGTGATGTCAGAGGAACAATGTGTTAATCCAAGTCAGTCGATGCAGACCGGTGAGAAAAGTCGGCATGGATGGGGTTATGAGGAGGATGAGGATGCCACCAAAAAAAGCAGCAACCACGCATGAAGAAATCATCTCAGCCTTTAAGCTAGACTTAAATGGAGCACTCATATCATTTCGATGTTTGCTTCATGGTTCCCGAATAACTTTGGGACATATTTTTCACCTGCATTAAGCTGCGTGCGGGGCGACTGTGATGTAACAAAGATTGAATAATATCTAAAAATAATTGTCACCCAGTGTTGTGGCATGTGAGTCCTGCCTCCATAGATCGTTACAGTTTTTGACCATTCAGAAGGTCTGAAATGATGTAACACAAAAACTGTAGATACCACACAGGACAAAAATCCTGAGCTTAAGTGACTTCTTTTATTTATGTGAATGCTTAAATTAAACCACAGGCTGTGCACAAGATTTAAATAAAAAAGATTTTATGTTAACATTTTATTTTGGAATCCTAATGGACTTGTTTTTAGTTACAAATTGCCATTTAAAAAGAAACTGAACAAATGAAACACAGCCATGGGGTTTTTAAAATGACTTACTTAGTATTATTCTTGCTTTTTCTGACCTGTTTTTGATCGTGGACTTGTCTTAGGTCTTGTCATTAGCTGGAAAGAACTTAAATTGAGTAAGTAAATCAACAGAAGATCACAATTAATGAAAACAGAAAGAAAATGCGCGATTTTCTGCCTGTGTGACGATCAGAGCGGTGACTAAAGGTTTGGCTGGGCTGCGGAAATCTGAAATTCAGGAATGAACTCTAAACTCCCAAACGCTGAATGTTTTTGAGATTGATCCAAATGTACAAAGCACTGAGCTGCACGTACTGCAGGCTCCAGATGTGGTTATAAAGAGTTGCTGTGCTGCTTTATCAACAGCCATAGTGACTGTTCTAACTAGCTGTAGCTTTATGATGGATAAACACTATGGCGTCGACAACCAAAGAGCTCAAAGTGAGGAAAAACCACAAAATGCCTGTTGTGGTACACGCGGTGAAGGCTCGGTAAGGGGAAGCTGTGGTTATGGGTGGGGGTGGGGGGGTAAAGGATCACATACGTGCTGCATTCACTGCTGCAGAATGGCGTATACCTCTGTATACAAGGACTGGACAGCCTTCTGGCCTGACGGATCTGAAAAGTTTACAACACAGCTCAGTTACAGCAAGGAGAAGAGCTCCTTTCCAAAGGATTCCATCCATCCACACACAGACTTAAACCAGAAATACATGCATCCAACATTAACTTGTTTTTGTGACACACTGCTGTATGAGGTGTGCTCCAAAGATCCTGGGGGTATCTACACAACAATGAAAAATCTTACTTTATTTGAAAGCTGCTAATCCCCCATTTAAGGTCATGTTCACACAGCTTCCAGCTCTGGTGCTGTTTTTAAGATTCATCTCTGGACTTCCTCTTCTGACCACTTACACTGTGCAATCTGTGATTTCACCATGGACGTCTGTTCCCAACCTGCCTGAATTTCAGGTGCAGGATCAATGCTGGGATGAGAGCGGGGTCTCTGGCTGCTACTGAGCAGTTTTAACTTGGAGAGTTCACAGTTTCCAAGCTCACAGTTATTGCTTCAGGTGAGGTGTGGAGAACGGTCCTTCCAACATTCATTGGAGTGTGAGCCAATGATTTTGTCACCAAAACCACACCACACCAACACAATCTTTGCTCAGCACCTGAAGCAGCCACATATGAACCTCCCTGTGATTAATCCACTTCACAAAAATGTAAATTGAGTTCTAGGATTAACATTTTGACACACTGGAGGAGATCCAGCAGCAATCACAGATGCGTGAGTACTAGGGGACAGAACAGGGCTGTCACAGGAAGATCTAATAATAGCAATTGCCCGGAGGTGCATGAAAAGATTTAGACTTATGCTGTCTAAGCTTCTCCCACCAGTTGCAAGAGTAAAGTCATTTTTATTGTAAAGTTGATCAGAAATGTTGCATGCTCCTTTAAAAGGTCTGAAATCTTTTTTCAGGGCTTTTCCACCAACGGAGAACTGGTTTGTTTTCCTTTTGCAAATCGAGTTTAACTGCAGCACCAAACAAACTCTTCAGCAGGTTCTGCGATGGGTTTACTTTTCCAACCACTCATCACCGATGTCTTCACGACTTCTCTCCGGGTGCGACTGGTTAGACCCGTTTCTGGTTAACGTTCATTAACAAAAACCAAACTGGTTCTCTCTTAGTTAAAAAGCCACATTTGCTGCAAAACAAGATTTCATTTAAATCTTTCCAGGAGTTCACAGCTTACTAGTGCTCAAACTAAAAATGAGATTAGATCATATTCAGTGAAATGTACTAAAGATATCCTGCTAACTAGCAGACAAACGGGCCAAAAAAACATGACTGCAGCTTTAGAGTCTGCTCCAAACGGGCTGCAGTGACACAGACTGGCTGCCGTTTGAATGTTTGCAGCTTTTTTTAAACTTTAAAGACATGGTGTGTGTGTGTGTGTGGGGGGGGGGGGTGTTTCAGAAAGAGAGAGGAAGATGCAACAGCAATGCATGAAAACACACTCCAGTCATGATCATCATCAGCTATGCAACTCCTGAAAGTGTCAAATACATGAATTAAATCTGTTTGTTCAAAAACATGAACAAGCATCATATTAAAATCACAGACATATAATATCATGACTTTACAATCAGTCTCATCTCTAATGACTCATTTACAATTAAAATATTCCTACATTGTGACTCTAGTACCTAAATCATCTGAAAATTGGATGTTAATTACAATCTGTGAGTTAATTAAAGAAATCAGAGTTACAAAGTTATAGACCTCATTAAGTTGCTACAATGCTGCCTCTCTGCCACACGGTGGCACCACTGCACTGGTTGATGCAGACACTTGTTGCTGCAGTGTGAAGGGAGCAGGAAGCTTCAAAGGCCAATGAGAAGAAGGGCTTCAGCTCCATTTTTGACTGTCTCATTTTATCATCTCTGTGGCTGCAGGAGTAAAACTGAATCTTTCGTGTTAAAATTTTTATTCTTCAGTTATGAAACTCCATTTAAAATCAAATGCTTCCTCTTATCTTGTTCCATGATATCTAAACCTCTTTTTCTTCAAATATGTTACCAAGTATCTTTGATCCCTTCACTTGACAGGATACCTACAGTGTTAGCGGAGCGTCCGGGGCCGCGCTGGGCCACGATCGCCCCTGAGATGGCCTTAATCCAGCTGTGCATGTCCTCTGGACTGTCAGCCTGGCAGAGAGAGGTAGATAGAGAAGTAAATGGATGTTTCATTACATTTCAGTGGCAGACCTATGATGAGCAAAGTATCTGTAAACAGCAGCTATAATGTTGTAGCAGTCAGTCAAAAAGTGATATCAAATGAGGTGTGAAAAAGTGTGGAAAGCAAGGTGGAACACCTACTGTACAGGCACTTATTTTATTTTCATTTTCAGAGGTCATAAAAACCTGCATGCATAGAATCACCAACGTGATTACAAAGAAACAGGGTTTTAAAGGGTTTTCCCCTGGGGGTCTGCACCACCTTGAATAGTTCAAATCAGGATTCTTTGAGCGCCTGTGACTCGAGGCTTTAGGTGACCTGCCCTGCTCAGTGATTTTAATCCAGTTCATAGGTACTACATCTCTTGTGACTGCAGCTGATATCACCTCCTGTATTTCAGGGTGAATTTTGCTTTTTGAGTGAAATAAAGGAAATGTCCAAATTGTTAATCTGGAATCTGATGAAAACATGTTACAGAGTGCCCCAGGAAGGAGTCCTAAACCCCGGATAAAGCTTCCATGTTGCCTTCTGGTTCACCTTGCCGGTGAGCTCTCCTCTCATGCCTGGCTCCAGAAGGGGGCCCAATTTCCCACCTCCAGACACTTTTAGTCTGGCCCATCCTCTAGGATCAGTTTTGGAAATCATAACAGGGGTCATTGTCTAAGACAATACAACTCCCATGATGAAAAGCGCAGCCCTCCACTACCAAATGTAAGTAAATGTAATCAATAGTAAGACAGTGGACAGTGTATCTTCCTTCATGCACCTTGGAATCCACATCTCTGAGGATTTAAGTATATTTTATCTCCCACCTCCTCCTCTAATGATAAACCCATGCTCATTTAACTTAAGACAACTCTTTTTATAAGGAAGCATGTGAATGCACAACAGGTAACTGAGTGTGTGTGTTACCTGTATGTAGAAGGTTCTTGAGCTGGTGACCATCTCAAAGAGGTTGTCCCTCATCATGTGCTCGCTGCAGGACAGAGCAGATGCTTTTAATGACCTGCCCTGAATCAACCCAAACTGGCTGCACAGCTAACAGGGAAGCTAACTGACCTCTGTTTGCACTCCTGAACCTTGTGGATCTCCTTCAGGGGGATGACTCTCAGTGGCTCCCTGTCCTGAGGAGACAGAGAAGAGAAAGTAGCAAGAGCCTGACGTGCTGTACTAACGTGTTTGTTGTCACATGAAAAACGAACATTTGATAATTATATGAACTTCACTTTTGACCTTGACCTGTAGGAGTTGATCTCTGCATAATGTCTTGATATGGAGAAAAATAATCATGAAGCAAAAAAAAATCTTTCAAACCATTTTTAGATATGATGTGGATATGAAAAGACAGATTTAACCATATGACCTTGACCTTTGACCTTGACCCCATATACAATCTCAACCTTGCTTAGGTCATAAACTATCTACCCATAAGGTTTGGTAATTTAGGCCAAATGGTTCTCGACTTATTGAGTGGAGACTTCAATGGACGCCTGCCTGCCCGGGGTCATCACCTAATACGTCCGGTCTTTCGGATAAAAGACGGGTAAGAACACTAAAACATGCAACCACAGTGGTGCGTCATGTGCCATTTAGTGTATTATGTTCCTGCTGGGCTTCCTGATGTGATGTTGATTTTCTCATATCACGGAGAAATCTTTTTAATACTTTGAGCATCTGTATGCTGGAATATTAAGATACTAATTGCATGCTTTAGCAACAGTTTCTATTTAACCTCTTGTTTAAAACTTCGCTCATGGTGTGCAGGTGTGTCGAGCTGGAGCCCACGCTGGTCAGAAGTGTGAATAAGACATTTAAAAACACGAGGCTACAGATGCTTTGTAGCTCTGCTTTGCACGGCTGAACTGCTGGTGACATAAAAGAAGCTGGCGACGTGCTTCATCTTTCATTCATAGCTCACCAAACCACAAGAGGAGTAACCGGCTCTGCACTGGCATTGCTCAGCTGGTTACCGAGTCACTGGAGCTGTGAACCTCTGCAGCCTGTTTTCAGACCTGCTGTACCACTCATCATTCTTACAGTAAAGCTCAGCCTTGACGTTAAGAGGTTACTCGAGTTACTCGTGTGTCTCGACTGCACAATACATTCAGCAGCATCCTTCAACAGTGTAAATGAGTTATCTATAATAAGCACCTGACGATGGTAAGAATCACTGAGACTACCAGTTCTCACTTGTATTTATCTCGCTCCATCTCTTGAAATTCAAACATACTTTTTCTGTTTTCAGATAAAGAAGAGACACTTTTCAACAGCTGCACTCACGGAGTACAGAATTATACATACAAAGGCATGAACACACAGCCAGAGAGAACACACAAACACACGCACACTGGGTGTGTCCACGTATGTGCAGACAGGCTGGAGTTAGAGTTAGTCTGTCCACACGTGGATCACATGAGGAGGTATTTGGGACGCATGCCTCTGCATGTAGAGACATAAAACAAGTCCTTCAGGGCAAAACAAGCACGCTTTGATTTTTTTCCACTCTGTTCTTCTTCAGTCTCTGTTTAGGTGTAATGTGACCCAACATTCAGTGTGTTTGTGCACTGATAACCTGTTTGTTTGTTTTTTTTCTTTATAAAGGATCACTATTTCCTCACCATGTCAGTTTTGTAGTAGCTCAGGGAATTTTCATCCAGCACAAAGTACCGCCTCTTCCAGTTCTTCATCTGAGGAGAAAAAGCAAAGACGTCACTTGCTGGCATATTTCAAACATATCATGATTTGAGGTTTCTGTTTAGCAGTTTCCTGTTTTATTTTGAAATATCTTGAGTTATTCCTATTTCTGCCATTTCCTTCTGTTTCCTGAACCGGTGTTCAATGAGTTGATCACCTGTCTCAGTTCAAAGGCCACCAAATCGTCTTCATGTGGTCAAGTCTTCCAGCCATTCTCTACATTGTTTCTTTATTTTTCCAGTTTATATCCCACCTGTTTCCTTATATGTTCCTAGTCTACTTCTGTTTTCTAGAACTTGCCTTTTGTCTGCCAGCTGCTTGCGTTGGCCTCACTGAATAGCCTCTCATGTGTGATTTTATTCAACCAAAAATGACGACAACACTTGCCCCAATGATGACACTGACTGGGCCTGACTGTATGTAAGTGTGTGTGTGTGTGTGTCTGCTCTCACCAAAGCGCCTTGTTTGACGCAGTGTCCCGCCTTGATAATGGCCTGATCCTGTGCTCCTCTGGACAGGAAGTAGGGCATCTGATTCTGAGCCCGCTTCACACCTCCACGATCAGATCCATTATGCCCCTCTCCCTGCTCCTTAAACACACCCACACAAATATACAGTATATTTAACACCACTTCAAAATATTCACAAAACCAATATTCAATATGGCAAGCATGTAATCAAACTCCAATAGAAGTAAATGGAATGCAACATCAAAATTCATTTGCCTTAATTTCAGCTGCAGTTACTAAAGAAAACAGCTTTGAAAGGGGGAGGAGCTAAACATCTTGTTTCGCACAGAGGTTGAACTGAGGGGCTGCCCCAAGGCCCAGAGTACGGTAAATATGTGAATAGTGTGAATCATACAAAGCTATTTAATAGAGTCCAAGAATAAAAACATGGAGCTAGAAATTAGAAGAATAGATCCACTTTAAATTTGTACTATTATACAATAAAATAATCTGAGATGTCCTATTTTTAAAATTCAGACATTCTTTGTCATATATCAGCTGTGGCAGGGAGGTTGAGGACCCCAATGCAGGACTCGGCACAGGATTAAATTTAAACTCATCTTTTATTGCTGGAGCACAGGACAGACTGAGCTGGACAGGAGCAGGAACAAACTAAGAATCTCACTACACAGGATACAGCCAGGAGAGCACACAGCGAGAAGGAAACCACTAATGACAACCACAACAACAGATGACATAACAGAGACCAAGGCAAAATGCAGACAATATATACATGCACGGGCAATAAGGGAAATAGGACACACCAGGAAGCTGAGCTGAACAGAATCTAACTAACAAGATCAAGGAAGGAAAAACTGAAATCAAGAAGACAAGACTAAAGTCAACAAAGTAAAACAGGAAATGACTAAACATGACAGACAGAAACCAGGACTAAGACACGTGAACCTGACACAGAGACAGAAGATGAAAATTACACGAGACAGACTAAAGGCAGGGCACCACAGACTAAACACGGAGACTAGGACTGAATATGGGAAAAACAGTAAAAACAGGGTTCAAATGCACATAACTATAACCAAAACGAGAACTCAGATATGTAACTAAGGCCAGGAGAAATAAATGGAGACAAATCAGAATCTGAAAATCCATAAACAGAAAACACCCAGGACCATGACATTCTTCTTGTTCTCATCACTTTCAAGGCTATGTGACTATATTACCCACAATGTAGCTCCACTCACTGAAGTCTCAATCATAAACATATAAAAGGCTACAAAAATTTTGTAGTTTTACTTCCTAAAACTTGTCTAAAAATCACAGATGTGTAAAACTGCTGGAGTTCCCCTTCAACATATATAAAAAATCCCATCTATCAGCAGGTAGGCATGTGTTTCCCCTGATATTTTTTTAAACCTAAGGACTCCTGGTCATAAAATTCAAGCCAGCCTTCACTCGCCTGTGTTGCTGCGAGCTGACTCACATTTGCGGCTGCATACCAGAGTACAGGCAGGACTGGACCTGCCGAGCTGCTTCTGCTGCTCTCGACTGTGAGCATTACCTGTGTGGCCGTGATGATGGGGACTCCTCCTATGATCTCAGTCTTGTATGAGATCTGCTTCATGGTTCCAAGCAGCTCCTGGGGAGTGTCCGCATGGGTGTTGTGGCCCTCTCCAGGCTTTGGCACCTGAAAACAGAACAGGAGTCCTGTCTGTCAAACACAGTCCACTTCAGCATTTTTAAGAGATTCACATTTAGTATTGCAGGTTTTTTAAATTTTATTTCTTTGAATATTGTTTATCTTAGGAATTTACATCAAATTAGCTTTTTTTTTCATCTCCCTTTAATCAGATGTGATCAGCTATTGGCTTTGGTCTTAATGAGTGACGATAGTTATTTTGCTACCACAAACTCCAGCAGCATCTGGCATTTAAGTCAGTCGAGGTCTCAGTCTGACAGGAAACTCATTCTGCAACCAGCAAATTATATATGTGCCAGTCCCTTAAAATAGATGTGCTCGCAGGCTAAAATAACAATTAGGCAAAACTAAAAAAAAAAAAAAAAAATTTATATTGTTTTTT
>VUQK01024060.1:0-13265 GCA_015106715.1 Bujurquina vittata | reverse complement strand
CACACACACACACACGCACACACACACACACACCCACACACACACACACACACACACACACACACACACACACACACACATACCTGTAGTCTGTTAAATCCCATTTGAACTACATCCTGCTTTTCCACCCTCTTTCCTTTTGCAGGATCTAACGTTTCACTCACTAAAATGTGCTCCTCTCCAGATTTTTCATATTTGTAATAGCTCTGCTGTGCAGGTTTAAAGCTGTCATGCAAAGTGAAACACCATCCAGCTCGTGTTTGTTGGTCTGCCTATCATGGTTAAATGAAAAAAAAATTCTGGCAATATCAGGCGGATCTTTTTAGCAACAAATGTAAAAATGTAACCAAAAACAGAATGAGTTGCAAATCTAATTAATCCATATTTTATTCACAATAGAAGATAAAAACATATCAGATGTTCAAACAGACACATTCCACTATTTCATAAAAAAAGCTCGCTCATTTTGAATTTGACAGCAGCAACGTGTCACAAAAAAGCTGGAAAGGGGCAACAAGAGGCTGGAAAAATATGTGATACTTTAAGGAAGGAAGGGAGTAGTACTATAAGAAAAATGCTGGATGAACAATTTGTAACTAATTAGATTAACTGGCACTGGTCAGTAACTTGACTGGGCATAAAAAGAACATGTCAGATGAGCAGAAGTTCACCAGTCTGCAATAAAAATGTGTCTACAAATTATAGAAAGATTTCAGAATAATTTCTTCAGTGTAAACTTGAATATTCAGATTTAGAAAACTTTATTCCTCCCCGAAGGGCAATTGAGGTCAGTTGAATATCTCATCATTTACTTTTCATAATATCATCAAAAGTGTCTGAGAATCTGAATCTCTGCATGTGGGATGAGGCCAAAAATCAACATTGGTTGCCAGTGAACTCCCGGCCTTGAGGTGGCCCTGCATTACAAACAGGCATGGAAATCACTGCGTGGGCTCCAAACGTCCAGAAATCGGTTTTCAGTGTTGAGTTCGAAAGCCTACATCTGTAGACAAGTGTGTTAGTGCCCAAGGAGCTGGCAGCTGGAAAGGCACCATCAGTGCTGAAAGATATAAACAGGATTCTGTGCAACATATGCTCCCATCCAGGGAAAGCCACCACATTCCAACATGGCAAAGCGACACCACATGCTGCAGAGCCAGGCTTCTGAACTCTGACCAACGGGAAACATTTGGCACATCATGAAATGAAAACAAAGAAGACTTTGGAGCTGCTAGAATCCTACATCAGACAAGAACGGGGCGGCGTCTCTCTCCCATCAACTGCTGTCTCAATTCCCACGTTCACAGATTACTGTTAAAAGAAGAAGGGATAATGATGTGCTGCTGATTCTATCAAATGTAAAATGACCTTATTTTTTTCTTCAGTTTAAACCTTCGATATGTTTTCTATGTTCTGTTGTTGTATGTGTTGGTCAAGGACACTTCAACATATTCTGAATATGTGAGTAAAATATTATCAAACAATATTGTAACAATCTTCAATTTGAACAGAACTACTAGCAACAGCTTAAGAAGCTGTTCACAATTTCAAAGTAATGCTTCTATCTATAGACTGTGAAAATAAAGCTAAATACAAGTTAATAATAAAGCTTTATGACCTCAATTTGCTTATGGCCTCCATCGGCCTGAATGCACAGTTCTCATTCATGCCACCTGACTCTATGTTTCAGGAGATTTCAGGCTCTGTAATACTCAATGTAATGCTGTAATATTACAGTATTATCTCGAGGGTCAGACAGCAGCCAGTGTGAGAACTGACCTGCTGTCCTTTCCCTGGCTCTTCTTTCTGGCTCACTTCCGTGAGGTCAAACAGCTCGGTGATTTGGGACTTGCAGATTTGATCAATATCAGTATTTTTGGGGTTGAAGCGTGTCAGAAGTCTGACACATTTACTCTCAGGCAAGACCTCTGTCACACTTCCTGTGGAACAGGGACCTCAAACTGAGAACCAGCTATGGTTCTCAGTTTGAGGTCCCAACAACAATTATAAAACCTTTCACAGCTGGGCTTTAGGTTGAATCAGTGCTGGGTTATACCATCCATCCATCCATCCATCCATCCATCCAGCCATCCATCCATCCAGCCATCCATCCATCCATCCATCCAGCAATCATTTTCTTCCGCTTATCCTTTCAGGCAACCTACCAACCAATCAATCAATCAACCAATCAATCAATGACAGATACTCTTGATCTCAACCCATTATGTGTATAAAGCACACGTGCCCACAGAATCAGTTTCCATTCCAGCTGCCCACCACGTGGGCAAAACCAAAGAGCTGTCAAAGCGTCAGGGATGAGATTGTAGACCTGCACAAGGCTGGATGGACCATGAGTAAGGATCTCGGTGAGAAGGGGATGGTGTACTGTGCAGACTCTGGCTCCAAAGATGAAAGAAGCCCTGAGCTTGTCGGCTGATGGAAGTGCTCTAAGATCTCCTGGTAGACGTCCGCATTGACTTTGGACCTCATGAAACACAGTGGAGCAGCCACCAGCAGCAGCAGCAGCAGCAGATGACGTGACACCCCGGACCATCACAGAGTGCACAAACCTCACACTGGACTTCACACTCCTTAGATTCTGTGCCTCTCAGCTCTTCCTTCTGACCTCGATTTCCGAATGAATAAAAATTGACTTTCATTTGAAAAAAGGTGCCGTTCAGTGTGAGAAGCAGCCTCTGAACACATTAAAGAAGGACAGCAGTGTGGTCGGAGGGTGGGACACTCTTTGTGAGCATCGTGTTGTAAATAAGTACTTAAATCAACAAGGTCTCACAGGCTGAAGCACGCAGAGGATAGGAGGGGGAAAAAGCAAAGGCAAAATGGGCAGTTTTATGGCTTTGGCTGAGGAAACATTGTTGAACGACAGCGTAATTTTCTGTTTTTCAGCCACAGGCGCACAAATGCTTCACTGGTTTTGGGAGATCAGCCCTCATGGTCCAAACTCGTCTCACTAACACCTCCTCACATATTGCCATCAGGAACCACGTGCCTGGCACTGTAACACTCTGGGTTCCTTTAGTTCAGCGTGAATCCCTCAAAGAGACCTGATGTCAGTGGAACTGCTCTCGTAGCTGTGGAGTTGTTGTGGAGCACTAAACACTGTAAGCTGGGCAGCTGTTAACCTTTTTAGACCCATATCTTTAGCAAACTGAGCAATAAAACACTACAAAAAATGCCTCACTCCACATATAATTATTTTACTGGCAATCTGAATGCAAAATGTCAAATGTAAAAATCATTATGCTGCAGATAAATGTTCCCCATCAGTGTAACATGGATCAGCATCATGGCTGAATACATGCTTCTTGCTGTGTTAGTCTCAAGTAATGCCTAATATTCTCCACCATCGTATGTTTGACTATTGAGCAAGTGTTCAGGTTTTGTGTTTCCTCTCAGAAAACATTCATGCTGCACGCTTTCATCAGTGGGTGTAGAGAAACCGGCCATTAGTGTGTGTCGGCCGTGCCAGTTGCCCCTCCACCGTGCCAAACACTGCGACCGTAAGCGCCGATCGCTGTGCGTCTGAGCGTGAACGCGCTGTGGAGAGTAAATCAATAAAGGCAGCCGTCACTCCAAAGCACTGGTCAGGCACCGCTTCCCCGTTAGCTTGGTGACAGTCCATACAAAGGCCCCTCTGGCCCCACGTTTGGCCATGCAAGGATGAGCCACTCCCTCAATGCAGACCCCTGCTGCAGCGAGGGTTCAGCTAGCCCCCACCTCCATCCTTTTGAGAGTGATATTCCAGCTCTCGGTGGGACTGGGACGGGCTGCTGGTGGTGGGTGGGTGAGGAAGGGAAGTTAGGCATCTTTGCTTTGCATCAATGAGAGGAGGTGAGGAGCTGTGAATGTCAAAACACTTGGCGGGAATGAAAGAAAGACAAGGAGGAGTAACATGAAGAGAGATTTGAAATGCAGTAAAATCTAATGACCACATGGCAACGACAGACCACACACACACCAACACATTAGCCACAAACAACACACTCCCTGTCCTTGGAAACCACGCTGGTATGTGTAAACTTTAAGAGTCAAACATGTGTCAGCCTCCCTCCTCAATCGCACACAGCTACACACAAACCATTACAGTGGCTTCCTTTCACCAAAACCACTGCTGCCTTATTGTGTCCTCAATTTAACCTTCATCTGAGGTCAGATTTACAACATAAAGCAACATAACACATCAGTTACTCAGGATTTAACTACTTGTTTAAGATTACCTGGAGCTGGAGCAACAGCCATTTTGTGTTTTTCCTGAAAGCCGAGGAGCGAGGGGAGTTCACCAAAAGAAACGAGCCAAACGAGAAGAGTGCTGAGGCGGTGAGGAGTAGAAGATGAAGCAATGAGAGGAACGAGGAGGAGGCGAGTTAACGTCCTTAGCGGTACCAGCCACAGGACTGATTAATGGACACCTGGGTGTGTAGCGTGCCATGCAGGGTGGAGGGAGGGAGTGTGTTGTTGCAGGAGAGGTGAAGCTGAAGGCCACTATCTGCAGCGGCAGACAGTGATGAAAAGCTTGGCTTTAGGGAGAACGGAGGTTCCTCCCTGAAGGAAACATGCATGCTTAGACCTTTAAAACAAGACAAGCTCCACTGCGTCATTCCCGAGAGCTGCTCACACGTCTAAGAAGCTGCTTTTAGTCCTAAAACTGAGTAATTATGACGATATTTTTTATTAGTAGTAGAATCAGTTTTAGTATTATTAGTATTATAAAATAAGGACTATAAACTAAAAAGCCTGATGAACAAACTCCAAAGCGACAAAACTGTGTGCGCGCTAAACAACAAAAGTGCTGCAAAACAAAGTGCCTCCGACTGATTATTGTACTTGAATGCCGCGAGCTGAAAGGTCACACCTTCACTCTTCAGTGACTCTTCCTCATCTTCCTCAGCGCGTTCACCTTTGACTGGCTGCACCACAAACGTCAGTTAATGTATATTTTAACATGCATTTGGACTCTTTTGACTGTGGTGTCGCCACTTTTGTGGGCACACAACGTCTGCTCACAGGTCTCCCCGGCTTAAAGATAAATGCTGCTAGTTACACGCCTCTATTTATTTAGCTGAAACTCACACACACACTACACATATCTACATAAAAACAGATGACATGTAACTGTGACTATCACAATCAGCTTGTGCGAACAGCTCACTGACTAACAGCTCCATACACAAACGGGGGTGCTCAAGTTCATCTCCTGTTGCCACACCCATCTTGGGAACCGGGATGTTGATAAAATATTCCCCCCCCCCTTCTATTGTTATTCCCTTTTCTCCCATGCACTGGTTATTGCAGACATCAGACGAGGTTTGGCCAGGAGCCGCCACTGCCTGTTATCTTGTAGGAAGTAGTTATAAAGCAGCAAATGCAAAAGAAAGATGGCCTGTGCAGGGGTCAGGAAGACCTGGAGCAGACTGATAAGTGATGACACGTTCCTCTTAAATTCCAACTTGTTTATTGAGTAAGCAGTGACATCATCTTCAAGTAATCGTTTCTTGATTTAAACATTGCTTGAACGTTAACCTCATATTAACAAGCTGCTGATTGGCGACGGAAGCAAAAGCTCAAGGATGGCTAGCATGACATGATTAGGACACAAAGAAGGAAACCTGCATATACGCTTATTTATTGGCACTAAGCACAAAACCAGCTGTTAATCTCAATGAGCCAACAATGTGGACGTGGCGCGCAGACATCATCATTCATTTGCGAGGATCTGCTCAAGAAACTAAGTGCACCCATCAAATGAGATCCATCAGATCAAATGAGATCCATCAGATCAAATGAGATCCATCAGATCAAATGAGATCCATCAGATCAAATGAGATCCATCAGATCTACAAAAGCAGAGGGTTTGCTTGCTTTCAGCTGTGCATTAATGCAACACAACAGCAACTCGGGTCCCGCAACAGGACAATGATTGCCCAGCGACTCTACAGCAGAATGACTCACAAAGAAATCAAAGTGTTGCAATGATGAACTGAAGTGAACAGTGTTGTAAAGACGACTGGACCCAAACTGCCGCAAACCATGTCAGAAAACAAGCACTTTTTTGCTTAAAGCCTTTCAAAAAACTAGAAGAAGAAATATCTCAGAAAGTGGAAAGAATTGCAGTGCACACTGCACGTGGCTACGCTTCAACGGTGACATGGTGTGAAACACACGAGCAGCACAAAAACACGCCGACATTTATCTTTCGATAAAAACAGCCTCCCGGTGGGAATTTGGGGGGGCTGTGTCACACATTCTTTTTCACACGCTTAAAACAAATAAATGAAGGCCTCCCGTCTGAATTCACGTCCTGCAGTGGCGAGAAAGCGGCAGGTGCATAATTAAAGAAAAACACTTTCCCCGCCTTTCAGCCCTGGGGGGGGGGGTCAGGGGTTTCACTTCATTATTCAAGCTTCTTCTGTCTTTTGGCAAGGCTCTTCGTGGACTTTGTGTGTTTTTGGAGGGAGGGGGAAGCACTGGGACGTCCTCCACTGTGAGGCGGAGGGCAGATACTTCAGCTCGGAGTCTGAGTGGCCCATTAGCCACGATTCTGGCTGCTGTCTTTCAGGCTTCAGGCACACACGGTGGAGAAAACAGCACAACAGCCCAGAGGGGGGGAAAAAACTTGAAATGCTTTCAGTGCAGAGACGGGATCCGTTTGTGTTTGAGGCGAAACATGATAAGAAGGGTTCAATTAAACTTTAGTTGTATTCCAAACTTAGCGCACTTCCTCATCTGCCACTTTTCAGGAACTTTGCGCGTTTGTGATCCTGTACTGGTGCACAATCACACTTTCTAGTTTCTGCATGGTGTGTGCAATATTACTGCTCCTGCAAACCCCCCCCCCCCAATCCCTCACAAAACTAGAAGCAAGATTCATCCACCAATGAAAGTTAGCCAAGCAAACACATTTACACATTCAAGCCACTTAAACTTTAGATGTTTCTGCTGTTACTGCATTTGTGCTTTTTTAACACAAATTTTGCTCCAGTGATTTTACGTCCCACCATAACCGTTAATTCTTTCTGCTGATGTAATACATTGTGCATTCTTTTATGTGCAAAGCAACTTTAACAGTTGTGTGAAGCAGCTCAATATGAGCAGGCCCGGGCAGCTGCCACATCGCTGTTCCCTCCTCAGCATTTACAGCAAAGGAATACGTGTTCCTTATATGCCCATTCGGAACTGCACCAGCAGCAGGAGGAAAGCTGTAAGTGTAAGAGAGTATTTTTGCATTATCGCTCGTGCTTTAAAAGCTCGCACTCATTCTTTTCCAACTGGGCTGAAATTTAAAAAAAAATAAAGCGTTTTTTTAGACTTTTTCGAATTGTTAATTGCAATTTTAAATGTATCGCAAAGACCCTCCGTGTGATTTTGCGCACCTGTTGCTGCAGCGCAACAACAGAATGACGCCGCACAGACTGAACATCACACGTATGAGATCTTATAGATAGTTGAGAAAAGCAAAGGTCCCAGTCTAGGTGCCATGATGTGACGCTGGAGGCTACTCACCGAGTGAAAGTACGAGCCACGTGATCCTCAGAGTCGCTCTCATCCTGTCTCTGATGGTCTCTTCTCCCGGATGGATTTATCCTTCATGCAGCGCTGCGCTGTAATCCCTCACTTTGCATCAGGAGATGTTGCTGATGGTAAAACCGAGAACTCGGCTGTCACGCCTTTCTTCTCGAATTCGATCTCAGAACAAATGATTGTGCCCGCGCGTATTGTAATTTTCTTTTAAAGTGAAAGCCAAGAATGCCTTTGTCTGTGCACTTTCTCCCCCTCACGCTGCAGAGTTGGGGATTTGGGGGAAGAGTGTTTCTGTAGTCTCCTTGGCTGCACCGTCGTCCCTCGGTCTCTCACAGTGGCTCAGCGCTGCATTGTGCTCACTCAGTCCTCACCCTCCTTGCAAAGGGTTCAACTGTGTGCAGACCAGAAGCACTGCCCTGCCTCCCTTATCATGAGAAGGCAGGGGCAGCTCCAGACTGGTCCAGTCCCACAGCTGTGGACTCACTGCTGCTTTGTGACACTTTGAATAACAAAGGAAGCTGCGAGACAATGTGTTCCCCTGGTTTTGATTCATTCCAAAAGAAGCAAGGACGGGGAGAAGTGACAGTAGCGCTGATGTGTTTTGATCATCGGAGTTTGCTTACATTCGCAGAGGTCCCCCTGCTTCATGTTTCCATGTCCTTCTGCGAGTGTGTGTGTGTGTGTGTGTGTGTGTTTGATTTGTGTATAAAAGATGTCGCAGCTTCTGGGGCTGATAAGCGAAGTTCCACAAACTGCTGTTTGAAGCATGCTCCAACTAAATTATTAATAGCATCAAAAAGAAGAAGAAAAAGAGAGGGGCAGTCGGGCAGTGGTGGTGGTCAAAAGGCTGTTGCTCACATTCATTTTTTATATACAGCCTGTGCTCCTCACTTGCTCAATTTCCATATTTCGCTTCATATTTCACACCTCTACAGGGTTCCTGGTCACTGGGAATTTTCCCGTTTCTTCCAAAGTTTCATTCTTCACAATAAGTTTTCCAGGCCAACCCCAGAAAATGGTAATGGCGGATTGTTAAAAGGGGACAGAACATGTAAAAAAATGCTTTGCAGGCAGTTATTTTGAACTGTGCACACACTGCGCTTGTTTCATTTGTCGTGGCAGAAGCTGAAAATAATGACTATCCATTTATTCCTTAGCTGCTATCGTGTGTTAACATTTTCGCTGACTCTAAAAAGGGTCACTTTGGTCCAGCTGGGGCCGTGTTTGGCGTGTGGATTAAAGTCAGGCAGTTTTGCTGGATTATTGCCCTGCTGGAACCATGGAGTCAACCCAGCCACGAGCAGCCACGATGAATGATATTCACAAACATCCCAGTGCACTTTTACTATGCCCCCATTCATGTTACTCCAAATCTCTGTTGAGTGACGCTGGATCTGATCCAGAAGCTTCTATGAATGCAAAATGAAACTACTATAAACCCATTTATTTCTTTAAGGAAACTGTAATTATCCAACTGCTACTGATCCTGCAGTGATAGTGCACTCAGGTACTGATGCTCACAGACACCCCACAAAGCTTCACTGTGATCTAGCAGTGATTTAAAGCACCTTGAGACGACTGTGTGTTGTGATTTGGTGCTTTATAAATTGAACTGAATTGAATATAAACTTTTCGAGTCTTTCAGTCTGACTCAACGTGTGCAGCATGCCACACATGCTAAAGGGCACACCCTTGATCTTTTGATTTCCCATGATATCCATGCGGATGTGAGCGTAGTGGGTTTTGTTGTCTCAGACCACACTGCTGTGCTGTTCCAGATTCCACTTCTCGCGCTAAAACCTACCCCAATGAACATTAAATCAACAGAAATAAAGTAAACGTAAAGTAGCTGTGCATCTGGGGGTGTAAAAGCGAGCTTTCTGCCAGTTGATGGGAAGTTTGTGTAAATAGGAAAAATAGACAGGCGTGATAAGATCCGGGGTGTGGAGGTTCTCAAGGGTGTTTCCTGCCACGGAACAGTTAGGAGCCATTAATGAAAAGCTTTAAAGTCTGAGCATCAAAGACATAATCACCAATTAGGAGTCATGCTTGGGCTGCAGAATAGTAGAAGTTGCACTCAGTAATGTCAGGACTGCAGTGTAATTGTGTGTATCTTGCACTGGGATCATACAGGAGGGGTAAGTTCTCTTCTACAGGAGAACCAGATGTGGGTAGGATTGAAAAGGAGCTACAAGCCTGGGGATGGGGTTCTAGTGATTGACAGTTCATCCCCTAGAAACACGTGGCTGTTGGGAAGAAAAACTCAAGTTATCCCAGACTAAGTGGACTAGTACACCGAGTGAAGTTGCAGACCAAACACGGCACCTTAGAAACGCCGCTACACTGAGCATCATCTGCATAACGATGAAAATGAATGCAATGCTTTCTAAGCGTACTGCCTAAGGGAAGCATGTATAATGTAAATAAGATTGGGCCAAGCACAGAACCCTGTGGAATTGGAAATCTTTTCCCATTTAACAGTTAGACTGCTGGAGACACTGGAACAACAGCAGAAATATCATTGTGAAGAATGGTGCTCCGGTAGAGTTTCAGAGTCTTAGGAAGTCAACAACACTTTATGTGTTTCTGTTTTTTCCTTCTCACCCGTCTGTATGCACTAATAGCTCCTGATTAGAGCCGACAGACAGAGCCTCTCTATTCCTAAGATTAGGCTTAAAACTTTCATTTTTGATAATCCTACTGCAATAGTCATGTGACGCTGAACCCTCCCTTAGTTATGCTGCAGTACATCTAGGCTGCTGGCGAGTTCCCATGATGCACTGAGTGTTTCTTTTCATTCAGCTCTTTCTACTCCGTTTAAACCCCACCCTGCATTTAATCATTAGTTATTATTAATCTCTGTGTCTCTTCCACAGTGGGTCTTTTGTCCTCTCTCTCCCCCCTCAGCCCCCACAGCAGATGACTGCCCCTCCCTGAGCCTGGTTCTGCTGGAGGTTTCTTCCGGTTAAAGGGGAGTTTTTCCATCCCACCGTCACCAAGTTTTGCTCACGGGGGGTCGTTTTACTTGTTGACGACGGCTTGCTGTGATTTGGTGGTATATAAATAAAATTGAATTCAATTCAATTTAACTGAATTTATTGTAATATACACTGTAGAGACAAAGGTCCTGGGCCGCCTACAGCACACATTCTTCCTGCCGGAACTGCTCGGCAGTGGAAACTCATGCCATGAACCTCTGGGCACACATTGATATTCATAGTCAGTCATATAGAGAGCAGTGCATTGGCAACCCCACTCTGGAACCATTTCCTAAATATATTCCCTTTGCAGTAATACTATAAGGCGGACTGCACGGCAGATGCCTGATTTTATGAACCCGTGGCAATGAAGATGAGGGTAAGTGGCACAGCAGGTAACACTAGGCTTCAAAGAAATGAGCACAGGTCAAATAGTTAAGCACAACAAACGCTTAAATTGCCTGATTAGCAGTCACTAATTTCCAGATGGGAAGTGTGTCTGGTGAGAAGTGAAAACCGAGAAAGCTCCCAGGTGACCCAGCTGTGGTTACCTGCAGGGAAAAATACTAGGAGGGCGACACAGGAACCCCAAGCCAGCCCAAAACCATGACAACACATTGTGTTTTTTATTGTAATACCTGTAATACTACTCTGAGCAAACATCACCCATATTAAGGAAAAAAGATTAAAGCTGACAGTGAAAGTGTACTCCTGTATGCATGCATTCGTGCTGCCTTTTTCCTTTTAACCTTGATAGTCCAAATAGATAGAATGTTTCTTTGAAGGTCACTGAGACAGCATTGTTCAGATTTTCAGTGAACCCTTCAGTGAACCTACAGCAGCTATCAGCAGCCACAGACTTAATGACACAGCAGTACTTTAACGTTAGGTGCAACACTCAGACACTTGACTTGACACTAGATATTTCTGGGCTTTGATTGAAATTACAATGAATAATAAACTCGTGTTCCTTCTAATCTGGCTTTAGCATTTCCACCATGTCGCCATGCTGGAGTTCCACATAGATTTTTCTCCATTATCTCTATGCCTTCTCAATGATGCACTTTTCCAGGCCAGCTGGATCCAGGATACGCTGGGTGTTTGCACTCATTCGGGGTTCAGTGAACTGAGTTCACATACAAGGACTGATGGCGGGAAGCGGGACAGGGAAGGATGTGTCACACAGCTTCCTGACAGTGACTGAGTTATTTTCTGTTGTTACTCATCTCCCTGCTGTGATCCAAAAGTTGAAAGGATGTTCTTTGGCCACTTTGATGTCAGCTTTAGCTCCCTGCAGACTGCTGATCAGAACTAATATGAGGCTACTCAGTGATACAGTATCACTGAGGTCCACACTGATGCTAATACAGTATGCAACTGTAAAAAAGGATATGAAGTCTAATAGTAAGACTACTAACAACAGTAAGTTGTTCTGTTTTAAAATTAAATTTACAGTATGCACAAGTTCATTAAGGAATATCTGCCTGCACTCCTGGGTGTTTGGACTACTCCACCGCTCTGCTGTCAAAGGTAATAGTTCTGGTTGCTGGTGATAACTCTGGTTCAGGGATTTTCCGAGTGCCTCCTGTGAACAGGATCAGCCTTCGTTCCCACTGCTTTAAATGTCAGCGATCTTCTGGGGACCGACTGACATCTTTCCCCAAACAGCTAAATCTGAGGAAAAACCTCAAATGGGACAAACAAACAACATGAAACTGATGATGTTAAAGTCTCAAAAAGTCGTGTGCCAACTTGGCGCTAAAGGGTTAACATATACCTTTCTTTCTTCCTCCAATCTGAACGCTAAAATCGGTCGTTTTGCTCCAAAATGACCTAATTACTGAAATGTTCGTATGAATGAGCCATAAAGCTGTATTTATGAATATGTACAAAGTGCTTTAAATGTTCATGTACAGGAGAAAAGATGAGAACTGGTCTGTTTATTGTAACCGATTGCTTCTAATGCCATTTAGTCGTGAGGTTTTTCAGGAATCTGAGAAACATTAAACAGAAGTATTTAAGCAGAGCTCAATCTGAAACATGTGCAGCAGTAATATTAATCCATTTAACACTGATGGGAACATTCTTCTGAAAAATAATTATTTTTTACATTTGATACTTTAGCAAACTTTTCCAATGATAGTTTTATGTATACTAAAGTGTTTTCATAGTGTTTTATTGCTTCATTTCATAAAGACAGAGTTTGAAAAACTAATAGTAGATGTTCATCACTATACTTTGTTACTATAACTATAGAAATAATAATATTCTGCAATTCTCCAGCCAGAAAGGAGTGCAGGAGCACAGACGTGCAGCACAAATGTTAAGTTCAATTTGATCCAGTTAATACTGTTAAATTGTTAAATAGTGGAGGAAAACCATTGAACAAAAACAAGACTTTGTCTTTCGATTGCGACACTCTGAAAAGTTCATGTGGCTATCTCCTGCACTGACGAAGTTATGAGAGCTCAGCAACACTGGAAAAAACAAAGGCAAATCAAAGCTGACAGCACTGCATCTGCTGAGCCCAAAAGGAACTGAGGATATAAAATACTGTATGTCACTAGTTACATAATTACTCAGGAACAAATGTGTTACAAAACAGAAGCAAGAAACCTGACAGTGGAAGAGACACAGAGAATGATTAAACAGAGTGAAGTATGAACAGAGTAAAAATATGGTGAGTAAAAGAAACAGTGCAACCCCCCCCAGCAGCCTATAGCAGCATAACTAAGGGATGGTTCAGGA
>VUQK01024059.1:70284-81309 GCA_015106715.1 Bujurquina vittata | reverse complement strand
GCCCCGCTCATCTATTGTGCCACGTGCCTACTCATCTTAGCTGCTATGGTGCCTGACAGGAGTTTCCATGTTGTGCTGAGGCAGGTTATTGGTCAGTAGTTGGATGGGACCGGTCCCTTCTGGGGGTCAGGATCAGGACCATCTGGCCTTCAGTCAGCCATTCTGGGTGTGTCTCAGTCACTAGCAGTGATTCATTTGAGCTGCCAAGCACTCATGGAGTGCAGTTAGCGTTAGCCAGTATGTGTGAATCATGTCAGGGCCTGGTGCGTCCAGCTCTTCATATTTTAGACTCTTTCTTGGATGTCTGCCACTATGATGGTTACTGGATCTTGTTCAGGGAGGTTGCTGTGGCCTCCTCTTCAGATCCACTAGCCACTGAGCATCATTGGTGTCCCTCTCCAATATGCTCTTCCAGTATTGCTCCATCTCCAGCCTAGGTGGGGGTGCTGTTTTCACATTGAGGCCCCGTTATACGAGAGCATTTTCAGTGGAAACAGGAACACACACACACACACACACACACAGGCAGCATAACGTTCTCCACAGCTTCTCCAGACCCTTTCATGTCTGTCACCTGTGCTCAGGTGATCCAGAGTGTACTGTATGCATACAAAGTATGAGATGATTTTCCCCCTCATTTATCCTTAGATGTTCTCACTGGAGGCAGCATAGCCACAGTTCACCTATCTCCCCATGTTTGTTCTGGTTTGGTCTTCTTGGATGGGTGTTCATTGTAATTTCCCCATCGTGGGATCAATAAAGCATCATTCATTCAAGTAAGTCAGCAGTCTGAGACAGAAGTGCTCTGTTAGACTGACCTTGTATGTGAGGAGGAGGCTTTTAAATTCTATTCTGGATTGAACAGGGAGCCAATGTGCTCTCTCTTTCTAGTCCCTGTCAGTGCTCTAGCTGCAGCATTTCAGCTGAAGGCTTTTCAGGGAGCTTTTAGGACAGCCTGATAATAATGATAAATGGACTAGCTCTTATATAGCGCTTTTCTACTCAAAGCGCTTATACAGCACGGTTACATTCACCCAGTCACACCCATTCATACAAGCACTTCCATGTGTAATTAAGCTAAGTGCTTTTATTGGCTAACATTCACACGCATTCATACTCCAACGCTTGCGTCTGAGAGCAACTTGGGGTTCAGTATCTTACTCAAGGATACTTCGGCATTCAGCCAGGAATCGAACCACTGACCTTCCAATCAGTCGGTGTGACCTGCTCTACCTGAGCTACAGCCACCGTATACTGAATGAGTTACAATAATCCAGCCTACAACTAATAAATGCATGAATTAGCTTTTCAGCAGGATGTTTCTAATTTTATATATATTACATAAGGACTGTATTCATAAGTAGTTAATAAAATAGTCAATGGTTGTGTGTCTCTCTGTGTGGGCCCTGCGACAGGCTGGCGACCTGTCCAGGGTGTGCCCCGCCTCTCCCCCATGCCAGCTTTTTTTATTCACACATGGATTTGATCATTTTACAGAATCTTTGAGAATTCCAGAAATAATTTAAAGAAAAAAAAAAGTACAGGTCTTCTTTACTGGTTGTTAGTGAGTTCATACAATATCGATTCCCTAAATGATCCACTAGATGTCAGTGCTGCTCAGGATATAAATAAATTAATTAATTAAAAAAACCTCTAACTACATTTTAATATAAAAATGAGAGCCCCCCTTTTATTTAACATTCAGAAAGACATATGACTGAATGTCCAGGAATACAATGTGTCATTATAGCTCATATAGTTTACTTATTAAAAACGGCAGTGTTATTAACGATCAATATAAAAAATGTCTCTCACCTACAGAGACCCATATTTCTTGTGAGAACTATATAATATAGTGCTAATAAAATGCCTTCCTTAGCCTCTAACAGTCTACCTTAAACTTAAGCTAGACTTCAAAACAAGCATACGATGCAGAGCGCATCACTTTCCATTAGTTTGCTGGAGACACCCTATGAAACTATGTTAAAGACTATTATTTACAGTACTTGAGCCAACCCCATTTCTTTATGTTTTGGTAGAAAAATGGGAAATAGGTCCTGCAGTGTATTGGAACACATGCAAACATAAATGGACGTACAGTCCATTTCAACAAGCTTGAAAGTCAACATTTGGTGTGAGCACATTCATTCTTCTCCACAGCCTGAACGACTCCTTTCTCACTGAAGAAACCTCCAGCAAGAAGCAGGCTCAGGGAGGGCCAGTCATCTGCTGTGACCAGTTTTGGGGTGAGCAGAAAGAGACGGGACAAAACATGCACTAGGGGGGGGGGGTGCGACTATGTTTTTCTCTATCCAGGTTTGGTTTTTACTTCATTGGCAACATATTTGGGATCATTGTCATGCTTAAATCATCAGACACCTTTCAGATGATATTCCATGGTGCATTCAAATCTGATGTATTTTTCCGTGGTCATAATTTCATCAAGATCCCCAACAACATTTGCTGAAATGCAGGCCCAAACCACACCAGAGCCTTCACTGTTGGACCTCTCGCCTGACCTCCTCTGTATGTGGATGACATTTTGAAACACAATTTTAAAAAATTAGATTAATCACTCCATAAGACATGTTGCAACTGATTTTCAGTGCAGTTTTTGTATATTTTGGCATGCCTTGTTTCCCTGTTTCACTTCCTTAAGAATGACAGCAACCCTTTCTGATGAGGCTTCAGCAAAGATGCACCTCTAAGGTCCTGTACCAGGTCTTTGCTGGATTTTTATTTCTTAAGGGCATGACTTTCAGATACTATTCATCTGCTCTAGATAGCTTTTTAGACCTGCCCCTTCATCATCTGTCCTTTATTTGTACACTTTCCTCGGTGTTCATTAAGGACACACTGTGCTCACTATGCCAAGTTTTCAGCTAATAGCTCTTTGGGAGTCACCTTGTTGGTGCAAAAACACTTTTTATGCCATCAAACTGTGTTATCTTTGACATTTTTCATACAGCAGATTCAACTAAAAAAAAAATGAGAACACATTACATGCTTTTAGAACACAGAAGTGCCTAATGATACAATTTGTAATTGACTCTTTGCTAAGTTGTGCATTATGTCGAGACACACACTGGCTTATCCCATGCGGTGCCGTTTCATGCTTGAAGGATTCAGAGATCAGTGTCACGGGCCTTAACAAACGAAACAATCCTCTGAACATGATCAAAAGAATGAGTGAGAAAGCAGCCAATGCCCAAAGAAAAACTTGAGACCACTCTTTTTTTTTTTATTTTAAGCAAGTCTAGCTCCTTGGATGTAAATTATAAAGAAATAAGAGGTGGCTCAAAATAAATTAATAACTGAGCACTGCACTGACTTTTAATGCACTAAAATTGGAATAAAATTTTCTTATGATTGAGAAAACATTTTGAGGTATGGGGCATGAAGTTTAGTTTCTGTAGGGAAGAATGCCAGAACTGTTCTCATTTCACTCTAAAACCAAATCTTAATCCTCAGTCAGCCATCTGATGCTGTCAGGACCGGCCACAATATCCACAATGTCAAGAGCCATTTTTAGAAAGAAGGTGACTGCCCCTTCCTGATCCCCACAGGCTTCTTCCTGTTAAAAGGGAGTTTTTCCTTCCCACTGTCACCAAGTGCTGCTCATAGGGGGTCCTTTTGTCTGTTGGGTTTCCTCTGTAATCCTTGTAACGTCTTTACCTTACAGTGTAAAGCACCTTGAGGTGACTGTTGTGATTTAAATAAAACTGAATAACACAAGCATGTTTTTACTTTGTGGGGACCCTCACTGACTTAATGGATCAGCCATGCTAACCCTCAGCATCCCACAAATGCCCCTCCAAAGGTGTAAAGCTGAAATTAGCCCCCACATAGATACATGCACAAGACCACACATACACATACACACAATCATATGACAAAGTCACACTTGTCTTTATTTGTGTTTTTATTTGTGTTTTTCATAGAGAACATTTAAAATGGTTCACACCCCCACAACAACTGACATCACTTCTCTGCTTTATAACACTGACACAGGAACAGGGGAACATGTACACAAGTACACAAACACACAGTCACAAAATCGGCCCATCTACAGTGTTTTACTTCCCAAACAAAATCAAATTAGGCAAAAACAAAGAAACAAACATGAGACCCCAAGGACACACAGCCAAGGCCTGTCCCACTTTAAAAAACGGTGCTGTAGCAAAGGAACAACCACGTCTACAAAAGTAACAAAAACCACCATACAATCTATCGTTGTGGAAGTGCTTGTAATTTTGGAAGTTTTGTACTTTAAAAGGATATCAGTATCAATACCTAGAAAATCACCAGTAAAAATAGCTCTTCTCTGTAAAAATGTGCTAGCAGGACAACCCTTGGCTGCGGATTTTTTTCTTTGTCACAAACTATTCCTTTTTTTTTTCTTCCTTTTTTGAAAGCATTTTCAACTTGTCTTCAATACAACAACAATAACACTGTTTCTTCTTAATACAAATATGTACAGAGACTTCCACTTGTTTCAAAAAAATGCCCTGCACACTAATGCATTCCCTAGGGATGAAGGACGATGATGATGATAATGAGGATGTTCTTCAGATTCCTTCACAGAAACTGTCCATGCAGTTTGGTACCTGAATCAACACAAAGAGATCACAGTTTCCGTAGCCTGACAAAAGCTTGTTTCGTATCATCTCTGTCACAGAATGTCCTCTGCCGGGATGTAAAAACACATTTATTTTACAGGATTGACCCCTGCCCACCCGAACAGCTAACCCAACCCCTGAATGTAAGACATCTAGATTCAGACCGAATGTTTTCAGCAGTATTTGAACCGAGTGTAAACATACCCTATCTCAAAATGAGTGGCGTGAGAAAGGCACACAATGATAAGACCACACAGCTTGCAACTACAGCAGGGAGGTTGTCGGGGGGTGGGGGTCTTTTGGTTTTGCTCAGTTTGATGACAAAGTGCCGCTCAGCTTGACATTTCTTTCTCATTTTCATTGTAGCATCATCCTGCTCTCGACAGGTGACGATGCGTTCCTCTTCCCCGACCCTCTTAAACAGGATTCTGCTTCCCCTGAAAGTTTCATCAGGTTCAATTCAATTTTCCTCCTGGCTTCTTTGGGGAAACTGAGCCCTGACCAGTCTTGTTGTTCCTTTGCAATTTGGAGGAATAAATCTCCCCACTCCATCGCGCAGTACTTTTATGTAAATAAGAAAACATACAGTGTGTGGGCGCAGGACCAACCGTGGGCTGCATTCCCTTTCTCAGCTGACATCTTTTTTTTTTCTCATTTATTTTTTGAAAATGCTATGCTTTCATGGCCCCTGTGTTATTCATTTACATACCTCAGCAGACAGTTTCATCAAGCAGTTTAAAAGGGGTCACGCCATATCAAATAAGTTGGGAGAATATTCAGTCTTAACACTCTCGGGTAGCATTTCAAGAGAAGGAATACACTACTTTGTTAACCAAATGCATCCAAACTGTTTTTCCTGGGGAAAGGTTACACAAAATATGAGGAGCAGAGGGGAGCAACATGGTGGAGGGCTTGGGTGGGGAGGGGGTGTGGGGGGTATAAAAGTCATAAAAGGCTTTGACATTCTTTTGAGTGACGGACATGTATTTATGCAACAAACGCCTCCTCCTAAAACAAAGGGGAGATTGTGTAGCCTGGCAAATCAATTTCCCACTCCCACACACTCGTCTAATTTCACACGAGGCCTTGATCCAGCCGCCGCCGCTGCCTCTAGCCTCAGCTGACTGGCTGACCTATGGCGTTGCTCTGCTCTGCGTTAGCAGCTCTCCCCGATCACCTGAGAACCAAACTCTGCTTCCTGTCAGTCTCTTTTGGTTGGTTTTTTTCTTTTTTTTTTTTTGGAAAAAGAAAGTACCACTTCCTTTTTTAAAAAATACATTTTGAGCCCCCTGAATGAAACAGCTTGTTTTTTTCTACGTGACAAACAGGCAGGACAATTACAGCTATTGCCCGTGATCTACCTATTGGGTTTCTTACAAGTCAAGACTCAAATGCTGGCATCTTCAACAGTTATTGAGAAAGTGCACAAAGGAGATTCATTCTACATTGGCTAAAAGCACATTTAAAACATGCCTTTGACATCAGAGTTACACAAGGGGTCGTGTACACCACAGCAGGTGCAACGCAAAGGCAGGTCACACTACAGTCTCCTACTTGCTCGTTTCAATACGGGAAAGCTCACAGAGAGCAAGCCGTTTCCATTATTAACACAATAACTGCACAATGTTGCTCAACACTATGCGCATTGCTCAGAGGCATCATCATCTTTTTTGTTTTTTCTATGTTTTTTTTTTCTATACATGAACTCACATGACACTTAGGAACAAACCATCCAAACTGACGGTATCATTTCTCAGATTCAGTAGTACAACATACAGACATTTCTGGATCAGGGACAGACAAGAAAATACAAATCAAGAATCCTATGAGAACACTTCTAAAGGATTGAACTGTATCATCGCCTTCAGCTTTGACTGAATGGTATGTTTAAAGCCACAGTTGAGCAGGTCTTAGTGATATTAATTAAGGTGTAACTGCCTCCTACTGATAAT
The DNA here is from genome assembly GCA_015106715.1 of Bujurquina vittata. NCBI lineage: Eukaryota > Metazoa > Chordata > Actinopteri > Cichliformes > Cichlidae > Bujurquina > Bujurquina vittata. The sequence continues at coordinate 74,738 of VUQK01024059.1, read as the reverse complement.
GCCCCCTCGTTTCTCTTTCCAATAAGCGAGTGATCTTTTGATAAGGTTATACAAGAGAAGAAGAAGAAGAAGAGCAAGTCAACAATTACACTGGAAAAATATATGTATGTTTATATTCATATATATATATGTGTATGTATATAGAGCATCTTTAAAATCTATTTATACAGAATGTATATATAGTGTACTTATGGCCATCTTGGCAGAGAAATAAAGGCATCTGAAACAATCACCACTCTCTCGATGCCGTGGTCTTCTCAGGACCAGACATTGTTACATTGCAGAAATGCGAAGAGTCAGGAAAGAAAGTGAGTTCTCTTCTTCTCCTTTATTGATTTCTTTTTTTTTTTAGTGGCACTTTGTGCATCAAAAAATTAAAATCTAGAGTAAGGCTACAAGGGTGTGTATGTTTATCTGATAAAAGTTTGTCAAAGGAGGCCATCCTACAGTATCCTGGAGGGTTGGATATGTCGCTGTGTGTGTGTGTGTGTTTTAGAGCCATGCATCCAGACTAAAACACTGCTGGAATCCAGCTCTGCTCGTGTACCTTTGTTCTGATGGAAAGAATGAAAGCCATCACTTAAACAGCCGCGGTACATCACAGAGACTCTGGCTGAGCCAGTGCTGGCTGCTACAAAGCGCTTGGGAGAGGTAACATTTTTGAATTCCTCTACAAATTTCTCTCACCACCTGACAAAAGCAGACACTCAGAGACCGGATGGTGACAGCGATCGCCTTTGTGGTTTCTTTTTTTAACAATCAGCTGCTGGTATGTCTATGCCTAAGCAATCAAACAGTATTTGTGTTGATTTTGTGTTGTTCTTTCTTTATTTAAATATTAGCAGAGGATCTTTAAGACTACTCAGACTCAACTGTCACATCACGCACATAAATAACAAAATAAATATACAGCCATATCAGTCAGTTTCTTTCATATTAAATAAATAATAAATACATACTTTCTTTTTGTTTTCTTCTCCTCATCAGCGAGTTTTGGAACGTAAAAGAAAGAACACAAACAGAAAGGGAGGAAAACAAGAGCCACAAGCCAAAAAAAATAACTTTTTTGCTGTAAAATTATCAAAAAAATTTGAGTCTATTATAAAATATTTGCACTTAAAAAGTTTTTTAAAAAGTACTCCAAAACAAACTATGCCATGTCATTTATCTATATAGATTTTTAAAATATTGACGTACGACATCTGCAAATCGCTTTTTGACCTTGATAATCAGTAAAGATGCGTTTGTGTGTGTGTGTGTGTGTGTGTGTGTGTGTGTGTGTTCACTAAACAAAGTTAATAAATAGATTGCTTCAAATAAATAAACCTCAATAACATAAATGGCAATAAGTTACAATTTAAAAGTTCACAGGTATAAATAATTCATATATAACAATAATTATTGTACCACAAAACTATTCATTGAAAGGAAGTGCAATTCCTATGTTGATAAGTACTATAGGTCTGACTAAGTCAATTTCAGATGTGTGCACACTAGAACTATCATTTCATTGGAGAGGGGGTCTGCAGCTTTTCAAACACAACTGCCGGCTGCTCCTGGATCGAACTCGCAACCTTGCTTGATGATTGCTGCAGTAACACCACCAAGCAAATGCACATTGAGTTTAGTGCACGGCTCATATTGCTGGGGGGGCTGTCTGTCAGTGTGGTTGTGGATCAGAGAGATTTTCAGAGCCGCACATGCTTGCCATCGACAATGCTACAGGAGATAGCGGCGGTGCGAGTCTTCTGCTCCAGCTCGTCCTCCACTTCCTGTCTCCGGGCTCCTTTGAGCAATACTTGAGCCCTGCCTGCCTCCGCATTCCAGCTGAGGCCAAATGCAAAAAACTGACTGACCAATGGTGAAACTCCGAAAAACAGTTAAGGACACAAAAGAGACAACAGGTAAACATACAGAATATTTAACCCCCAGATACAGTTTTAGGAACTTGGATCTTCTTCTGGTTCCTCCTCTGAATCCCAGCAGCAGCATGATGTGGATTTTGGTCCGCGTCACTTTTCTTCAACAGAGTGCTCCCTGGGTTGATTTTTTTAAGTTGCCGTTTATTTAAATAACCTGAATTCCCTTTTTTTTTTTTTGTTTTTGAATCATATTTCAATATATCATAGAGCATTTCATCATCTCTCCTTCATGTCTCCACCTCCACCACGGCCTCTGCATTCAGGACGGTTTCTCTCCATTTGTGTGTGTGGAGCCTCAAACCTTGATGCCCTTCACAGCTTTGTTGATGCTCTCCAGCAGAGCCTTGTTCTCGGGGCTCTGGAAGCAGTCCTTGTTGGTGTACATGTCGGTCAGGGTGCTGATGTAGCTGTCGAAGTTCTGCTCAGTGATTGGCTCCTGCTGTGGTGCAAATGACAACCAATCTCAAGTGAGGGGGCAGCGGAAACAACACGCTTTTCAACGAAGCAGATTCACCTCCAAACAAATGAATAATCAATGAGAACAGGGTGTGAATGTGGACTGACCATGTGCGGCAGGCGGATATTAGCCAGGCTACGGATGAGAGCTCGGCTCAGACCGGACAGCTCCATGAACAGAGCCTCGTTCTGCTCCTCAATCATCTTGTTCTCGTGCTCGATGCTCTTCAGGTTCTTCTCCATAGAGGAGATCTGCAACACACAGCAGCAGACCATCAGCGAGGGCACCATTTCAGCCATGTTTTGATCTCCAACAAGACATTAATAAGTGGAGAACATTTAAACGTGTACAAGTCTGATGTGTGTTTTTCCTGTGTCACAGCTCTGTTGTTGCATTAGCTTATCCAGGAACTACTGCCATTTGCATCTATCTTTGAGTTGTCCTGACTGTAGTGCTCATAATGGGGGCTCAAATATTAAAGAAAAAAAAGTAATCCTGTTAAAAGTAGTCCTGAACAACTCTCTTGGTAAAACTACAGCTGTTCATTCCCTCTCAACAGTGCTGTGCTTTGGAAATCAAAACCAAGAGGAGGTGGCGACACTCATCACAGGCTGAAAATGGAACTACTGCACCAACAACCAGCTGTATACGGTCTCTGCAGCGCCCTCCAGTGTCATTGAGATCAAATGTCTCCTGCTTTTAAAAACAAAGTCCAAAACTATCGTAAGGTCTTCAGTATCGTTACTGCAAGAAAACACATGCAGCATTTAAACAAGAGCATACAAACATGGTGCAGACGGGCCCATACAGTGTACTTATATATACACATATATTTCTTATACACCTAATTCATTGATTTCACAGTATGAAGAGTAGAAGAAAACCATTGAGTGCACCATAAAAGTACTTTTTCGTGGCTCTTGGGGGCTGTGGATGGCTCGGGTTTCCTGGGCCCCTCTCTGCCTGCCTCTGGCTTCTGGGCTTTCCGCCCTCGTTGGTAATAGTGTTTCATGACATGGACGCAGTCACTAACACAATCACAGCATAACTAAATTGTTGTTTTTATACATCAGGCCTCGTTTCCTTGTGTTTCTTTTTCCAGATATTGCTTTTGGTTTTTTGTCTTTGGTGTTCTGTAGTCGCAGCGGCTGATTTGGTTCGGTTAGTCGTGTTGTTTTTTCTGTCTTTGCCCCTTTCTCTCTCTGTCTCTTTGTTTTCTGTCTCAGCCCGTCAACTCTGGATGATCAACAATTTGTACATATACACAATTATAATAAAAGGAGAAATGCCTACAGAGAATCTACAGCGCTCATCTTGGGAGAATAAATATGTTTGGCACTCAGATCACGATTCTGCTTGCAAAAACTGCCACACATGACAGGCTTAAAAAAAAAGGAAGACAACACGCACCTGAGTCTGCAGGTTGACCATGTCAGCCTCCATTTCATTGTTGGATTCATTGAGGTCATTAATCTCTTTATTGAGCTGCTTGATATCCTCGTCATTGTCCAAAACTAAAGGAGAGGCCACAACATTAGGATGGAAAGATAAACACAGACCAAACCTAATCAAACATTATAAAACATTATATTTATATATATATATATACACTAAATCATTGATTTTGCTTAACCAACCATCTTACCATCACTGGCTCTAAACTTGGTACTCAGATAGTCCTCTGTGGGGAACTTGGCCTTCTTCTTAGCATACAAGGCTCTGGGGCATCCTGAGAGACTGCAGTAAACGTAAATTTAACATTACAGCTACATGCAGAGGATTAGAACTTATAGGAGCACATGGGACTTATGCTGGCTGGCTATTAAAATTTAACATGTTCATTTTTTTAAAAAACACAGATTGATGTTAAAGCTGATGAGGGAGTCATAAAACATGTTTTTTAGTTACTTAAACAAATCTTTTTGGGACTACACACTTGCTAAGAGCTGGATGGTAAAACTGATCCAGGATCGTTTTGTTGCTGTCGATATCAAGGAAGAAGCTTAGCAAAATACCTGGAACCAGCTGGCAAACACGCTATTTAACACACTGTAAAAACCTCTGGCTGGCTGATC
>VUQK01024059.1:44226-61882 GCA_015106715.1 Bujurquina vittata | reverse complement strand
CTGGAAATCTGAGCTCATCAACCTGGAACAGTTCCCAGAAATGTCCCAGGTTGATGAGCTCAGATTTCCAGTGTTTCAATATTGGATTTCAACTGGCTCCAACTCTGATTCCAGATCAGTCCCCAGTTGATCTGTGCAGCTAAGGCCTGCTCTTGGATCTGTGCCTGCTGAACACCTTGCTCTGCTTTGCTGCCAGAGACATTAATTTTCACTTTTTATCTTCCTAAAAGCATGTCAGAAATCGAAAAATGATGAAGCAGTCACTTTCTCTCCTCTGTGAGACAAAAAGGCTTTTAAAAATCACAATATGGGGGAAAGTGGTGCTCCTATTACACCTCCTGTGCACACAAAGGAGAAAGAGAGGGAGGGAGGGAGAAACAGATAAGTATAGATAGAGACGGCGTGAGGAACAGGGAGACTTGCATAGGGAAGAAGAGAGAAAGATAAAAGAGGGTAAAAGGAGATGTGAAAAAGAAAATGATAGAAAGAGTGGCAGGGGTGGAGAAAGAGAGTGGGAGATCCGTCCGGCAGATAATGAAAAAAGGCTACCTGGTGGAAAAGTAATCCAGGCAACTGGCAGTCAGCCAAATTCAATAACAACATGAAAAGTGTGTGGGATGGAGGGATGAAACGATGAAAGAGGATGAGAGAGGTGATGCAACTGAATCTCAACACCATCCTGTTGCTGCTGTAAACCAATGCCTCCTGATGATATATTCATGCCGAGTTGATGGGGAAAGAAAAAAAAGGAGCGAGGAGAGGAGAGAAGAGGGGTGGAGAAGGCACACCCACTGCTATCCCCTCTCATCTCACCAGCTGTGGCCTGCAATGTTTCATCTGCACTACAATCAGATAATAAAATCTGTCTCACTGGTTTTTTAGAGAGAACAACAAGGCAAAACTTTACAATAGCAAAACCATCCACACTTGTCACTTAAGTACATTTTTGATCACCTAAGCTCTACGTGCCGATGATTTGATTGATGGCACTATTTTAATCGTGGCTGTGGCTCTTAATACAATGACCCTGTTGGGCTTACCTTGTTTTGGGGTTTGGTGCTAAGGTTCTCAGGTTTCTCCCAGCAGCGAGTGGACAGGTTGAGGATGGCAGTGGCAGCCATGTGAGCAGCCTCAGCATCATGGGCGTAGTCGTAGGCCAAGGAGGAGCTTTTCCCATAGCCGTGGAGGCTGAGGCTAGGTGATGATGCTTTGGGGAATGAGGGCTTAGCTGTAGGGGGACAAAGGCACAAATTCCAACTTAACCTCTTTATTTAATGATAAAGTTGTGATATTAATAAGTCTGTTAACTCACACAACTGGCATTTTTGCCAGCCCTTCTTCTTGCCTTCAAATAGCCTACACTTTATTATAGAGTAGCTCTTTTCCAGTCGTACCGACCAAAACGCTGAAAGCACTCAAACGTTCATGCAACGCTTTCAGCGCCTTTCCTCTCACATCGCTGATGTATCTGCAGCAGCTGTGTGTAACCTGTTTCTAATATTATAGTTTACTCTTCCTTTGTAAAATCAGGTACACTAATCAGTTGATTGGACAGGTGCTACCTAAACCACTCCTTTCATGTGAACACTCAGGGGAAACCCTGGGTTACCTTAGTGAGTTGATTAGCTTCATGTGACCACTTAGCCTGATCACCAGTGTTGGGGTAAGTGATACCCTGGGGTCTGGTGAACTGATTTTGTCATACACATTCTGTCATACCTGGACTTAGGTTAAAAGGAATAGGTTGACATTTTAACTACATCACCAACTACTGATGTAACATGTTACATCATACATCACTATTTGTAGCCCAGCAGCAACATCCAGGCCTGAAAATAAAGTCAAAGGGCCAAAAGCTACACTTCCTCTAATGGCTACTTGAGGCTAGCTCCAACAGCCAGTCACCCCCCTTAGATGCAGATGCTAAAGTGACCAACTTAACAGCAGAAAAGAGCATGTTCCAAAAAATATATATTTTTATCACTATGGATAGTCTCCAGCTTCATAACAATTGTATGGTAGGTGATTTTTTATTTATTTTATATCTCCATTTGGAATACAGACAGTATAAAAGATGAGCATGTCTACCATGATGTCACTAAGTCAAAAAACTGGACCTCTCAGTTATGTTTTGGTGCCTTTTGAAGCTGTTTTGATGGAATTACGATGCAGGTTTTGTGTGTTTTACACACTGTCAAAAGACGTGTGCTTCAGTTTAGGAAAGTTATTATATTATTCTGTTACTTAACACTCATCTGCAAATACATGTTTCTACTCCAATATGTGGATGCCGCGGGCTAACCAAGCTTGCTGGTGCAACGCCACTTTCCAAGTCTTAATATGGTCACTGCTTGCTCCAAAATCACAGCAGCCAAAATTCTAACGCTGAACTTTCAACACGTGGAGTCCATAATCAGTGGTTATGCTGTAGTGACTACTTCCATCATTGATATACAGTCTGTGCTTTCAGCCAAAGATAAAATCCTCACAGTAAAAAACACAGCTTGTCTTTGACACGGATTAAACGAATAAAATAATTAGTCAGCCTACAGGTACTATTTGGTGGATTTTAGATAGGTACCTAAAGATAGAGGCGGGCTACCTGTTTCATGCTGCACCTGGTCGTTGGCTTTCCACATTGATTTCTCTTTGATGTGGTAAGATATATTTGATTTGAAGTATAACTCAGTCTCACTGAGTGCCATTCCCTAAATGTTGATTCTTTGAAGGTTCTTGCCTAAATCAAATTATTTGGGTCAAGAATTTCAGTCACTCAATTAATCAAACCAGACTAATGACCCAAAAAACACAAAACAAAAAGTCACACCTTCCAAAAAAGAGATGAGTGATATCGTGTGGTGCCAAACCTTATTTATTTGTTTATCCCCATGACAAAATGTGCAGCGCTTTAGTTAAGAAGCTGGAATGTACGGCGCACTGTGTTACCAGCTCAGCCTTGTGACTCACTGATGTGTGATGCAGCTCCAGTGTTGTGGGACGTAAGCTACTTTAATGTGTGAGAAGTAGTGTTACCAGCACATAGTCACAGCCACTGCTATGCATGCAGGTGGGGACAAAAACGCCAAACTCTGAGGTTAACAGCCACGAGAGACACATGTCTCTCTTCCTTGCACTCAGTGTTAGTCTGAACAATAAAGGTTATCAGCTAATGAGCCATGCTGGAATAAAGACACAGCAACCTTTTGAACTTAAACCTTAAAAAGGGCAACTCTGTGAGTACAAATGATGTATCTTCAGTTTTCTTGGTGACTTATTTGGCCTTGACTGAGAGTGCTTACTCATGGTGATTCTGGCTGCTGTACCCCAGCACCAGTTCACCGTATGTGGGCCCTGTGCCAAGTTGGTCATGAATTGGTTGAAATGGTACTGAATTTTATCTTCTAAGAATATATATGAGTATAAGAATATATATATATATATACACGTGTATATGTCAGTCAGAGAAGAAGCCAGTGGTTCCCTCTTACTTTTGAAGGCTTTGGGTGAGGTTTCGCTGGTGGGCATCTTTGGAGCAAGCGTGCGCTTCCCGAACACTTGAGCGTCGAAGCTTGCATAATCGAAGGACACCTTGGAGTACTTCTCTAGCTCCTTGGCCAAGTTGGCGCGAGGTGTAGATGGCGCCATGTTGGGCCTGTAGCTGCCGTACTGGGGCACCTCCAGTTGCTTCACAAAACACATGGGCCTGCAGGGGGGAGAGGGAGAGGAGGTCAGGGTGGGGCTGGGGATTAAAGACAAAAATGAAGCAGAAACAAGAGAGTAGATGAGAAATAAAAATAGGATTGATACAATAAAAACACACACAAAAAAACAAAGAAATGGGGAGAAAAACAGAATAAAAGAATGAGCAAAAAAGGTAGAGTGAAGCAGAGAGAGTGAAGACAGGAGCAATGGTGTACTTAGCAGGAGTGCAGCAGGATTAAAAGCTCTCTTATCAGCAGAGGGCACATTTGCATGTTGTACAGCATGGAATTTATGAGCTTTAAGCCCTCTCGTTTTCTGGAGAGCCTGGGCTTTTGTCAGACCTGTTGGCGTAAATCCACTGATAGACCAGGGGGAGGTGGAAGGGCGTGGGGAGCAAGAAAGAAGAGAGGAGGGGGAGAAGAGAAGATTGGGAACGAAAGAAGAGGGAGTGGTGAAAGAGGAGAGGGGAGGGGTAGGCTGGGGGATAGAGGCAGGAGGAGCGAAGTGACCTTCCTCATCTTTGCTTGTCTATTCTTTTTTTCTTTTGCATCCCCTCCCCGTCTTATCTCCAAGCCCTCCACCCACTTTGGCCCAGCCCTATTTATCCTTCTCTGCTTTCCATACTGCTGAAGTCTTTTCACACTGTTTTTCTCCAACCATATGCTCATTATTGCGTGCAGGACCTGGCCTACTGTATAGCTGTACAGTGGCAGAGGTGTCATCACACAGTGGCACACCAATAATACTGTACATGTACAAAGCAGAGCTGCAACTGATCGCAGAGGATTTTTTAAAAGATTTTATTAATTCAACATGGATTCCATTAGAATGAGGAATTCTGCAGCTCCAAATCTAAGAGAAAAGTCAACTCATTTGAATAACAATCTGAAAAGGAAAAACAAAGCAAGCCTTATTATTTTTTAATACTTGATGCTTTGTCCAAACACTGATGAGGTTTTCCTCAAGGAAAGCAATTATTTTTTCCTATCCCCCCGCAATGCCCTTATAACTTGCATAATTAGCTTATCGGCTGCATTATTAATTAAAATACCAATGAGGAAGAGCACAGACTTAGCATAATAGCAGTGTCTGGTTTGTGCTAATTATCATTCTTTTGGCCAGGATCACGGTGCCTGGCCAGTGTGTGTGGGGGGGTGAATATAGATAAAAAGATCTTAGCATGTGAGGTGACAGTAATGATTAGCCTGCCAGCCAGAATGTTTCAAGACTTCCTTGTTATTATTGAGCCATTCAGAGGCGAGGCTCCACCTCTCACGCAGGGCAAAGTAACCAAGGTCAGGATTGTCTCTGCGGCTTCAATGTGGCTCAGCAGTAAAGCAGCTAACCTTGACAAGGACTCAGCTGTGAGGGCTTTGGATTGGAGGAGACAGCTTTCATGTAGGTGAAAGGGTCACTGTGCCCGATCTACCTTAGTTCCTGCTATTCATCATGTCATCTATTGGCTTTGGAAAAGGACAAAAGGCCACATTAACCACATAAACCTAAACTATAAAGACGACACTGCTGGTTAAAGAATTAAAATGAAATATAAAAACTAATTAAAAATCTCCATACTGTAGCTATAACTTCCAATCAGCAGATCAAAAGGAGAAAATCTTATATGTTCATTGCGCCAAATACATGCTTCCTGTTTTGATCTTTATTCTATTCCCTGTTTTTCATCACTATTTAACATTTCCCTTATTTATAAATTATGAATTGAAGGTGTGTCAGATTCTGCGGGAGTGCATTTGGAACGATTATAACATGCGACTATAAGAGCCCTGTGTGTTCAGCAAGCTCACCTGAAAAGCTTACATAGCTAAATGCGTTAGCTACACGGGTAAAGGCCATTTGATACTAGCTCGTGTTAGCAAACTTTAGTAGCACTAGCAAAGATTTTAAACTACAAAACAAGGTAACTAGCTAACACTTATTATTTTCTTTTTAGCTTTGTTGATGTTATGGACCTGGAGACATTAAACCTTTCACTTATTAGCTCATAAAAAAAAATAAAAATCAACGGTAGCACATTAAAGCCAAGTATTTATTGCCACTGCACTTAACCACGATACTTCTCTTGGTACCCAGTTTGTTTTGTATTTCTCAGGGCACCACAATTAGGCTCTATAGTTAAGCATCCAGTAAATACCTGAAGAACAAAAAGTGCTTTCACACCATTTATTTTTTTTCTTTTTAGAATAAAAAGCGCTGATAAGTACAATTACCAGCTAATGCATTCAGTTACATTTTTATAGCGGTGTACCAGTTGCAAAATTCTGAGCTGATGCTGCTACGCCAATATCACTCAACGGGGCTAAAATTGGTCAGAGCCAGAAAACACTGAACTTTTCTGATGACCCACCTCAGCACTCTGTCATTGGGACTTCCTTTGAGGTGCTCGCTTCCTGACTGAGAGAGGTGCTGCTTATCGTGGCTCTTGGACAGCTTCTCCGCAGCAGCGATGGGACAACCGGAAAGACTTCAGGGATAAAGGAAGAAAAAGAAGATGAATATTACAAGTGCATACTGCTGACCGTGAAAATATACATCACAGTACTGATGTGGGCTGACACATTTGCTGTTCTGCATACAGGAATATACGAGCTTGCAGAAGCACAAAGTGCACAACAACTCTAACCTGCAGAAATACACACGCGCACACACGCGCGCGTGCACACACACACACACACACACACGTTTCGTATATGTATGAAAATTGTTCCATTATTGTATATGTAAACATACCTGCGGTGTGTGTTGCGGTTGCTGTTAACATGGCCCTGACCAGTGCAGCCAGGAGTTGGGCACTTCAGCACGTTTTCATGCATGGCCAGGACTGAGGAAAAGACGCACAATTATGGCAAAAAAAACCCCAAAACCCCAGTTTAAACAATTAAAAAACAACAGTCTTTCCACTTAACGGAGAGTCTGAAAATCACTGGGCCGGGATTTGCTTAATTTTTCTTTTAATTTCTCATATACATATTACTCCCCACAAAGCAGTTACATATCTCTGAATATAAAGAGGCTTTGGTGGAGTAAACCAAACACAGGCACCAGCTCTACATTGCTTCCCCCCAAAATTCCAAATGATAGAAATAAAGTAGATTCAATTTACAAATTTGAAGCCAGTTCTATGACTTCACATTTAACCAATTCAAACCAAAGGACTGGTGTCCTCCAAACAGATATACCATATCATGGAATCTGAGGGTCCTGAGAGCTCAGAAAAATCTCATCAAGCCACAATTAAACTGATATTAGGTAGATTTCCTATTATCTAAAAGTTATTTTTCCTCTTCTAAGCAACTGGAATAACAAAAATAAAACCTCACTCTCTGGGGGGATCCTGTCCTTGTGCGGACAGCCTGATAGGCTGCGGTGGTGGGGGTAAAGGCCGGTCACATGGCCAGTCCCATCACATCCTGGTGTAGGACACTTGTTCTCTCTCTTCTCTGGCCTGCTGCTCTCTGGGTTGGAGCGGGGTAGGACGGTAGAAAAAGAAGATAGGAAAAAGGAAAGGAGAAAAGGAGTAAGCAAGTAAAAGGAGAGGGGAAGGTGGGAAGAACAAGGTGGACAAAAGCAAGTGGTTAATGCCATCAGACAGTGTGCTTGGCTGAGCGTGAAATCCAGACATATTTCCAACATCTGCACAAAAGCCACACCATCTGTATCCCCCTACTTATGTCTTCTGCATGTCTGCAAATACACCAGCTATACCGTGCATTAGTCTAAATGTGTGTTCATTTAAACACTTTTAAAGCTAAAATACAACCAAAATAATGAACTGCAATGAAGTGATCCTGTCAGCTTTAATCATTTTCACCCTCTGCTACATTTGCACGACACTTTCAAAGACCTTGTTTTGGATCTTGGACAAAACAGTGCCTTACAATACATTAGGAGAAAGTCGCACCACTGTATAATTTACACATAATTAAAGATGCCTGCTCCTCCCCACTGCTACTGGAGGTAGGCCAGGCAGTATCAGTGGCACTGGAGAGAGGAGAAGGGAGCAAGAGGATGGTGTGATGCTCTATTGGCCTTCAAATTGAATGTTAACGAGACATGCATCTCCTAATTAGCGTTGAGCAGAACAGGAACGTCACTGCAGGAGGGAGTTAAGGCCAAGGAGAGGGCAGCACTACCGGGCATGTAATCACACTGCTGCTATACTGTGAGGAGCATGACAAGCGGGCAGTGTGCCAACTGTGTAGTACAAGGCTTCAACACACGTAGCATGTAAACAAACACTCAGCCACTGACTGCGGCAACCTGCATGCTGATATGTTGCCCTCTCTCACATGCTGTTGTCCCTCCTTGCTCTCTCTCTTTGAGCACTTCCTCCCAGCTCTTCATGGAAGTCTATTCAGCTGGAACCACTTCATCCCCATTACAATAGAAAAGGGAGGATCTAAACAGAGCTCTGTGACTCATCTCAGATTTGGTACACTGTGTTTATTTATACCCTCTGCTCCCAACATTATGTTCAGCACACTTAGTAAAACTTCAGACTCTCATTTTCTGTGTGCTCACCTCTTTGTTGTATTCCATTCATATCATTGTGGTATTAAAGAAATGACTTGCTATCTTGTAGACCACATACATACACACACTGAGGAAGCACCCTTGGCCTGTGTTCTTAATATAAAGCCAAATGCCAGGAAGCACCGGCACTTTTAAAGCTAGCTAACCTGAGAGTGTCCAATTCTGGGATTTGCCTGTAAGGTTTTCTTGGAGAGAAAACTGCTGCATGCCAGTTTCACAAGAGCGGTGCCCGCTGATGCACTATAGCTTACTTCTCACAGCACATGACCCGGTCTCAATGTGGCTCTGTTGAGGGGAAAGTAGTTCTTCCAGTGTAAGAACTGTGATATTTACAAGAATACTCCCTATATAATAGGCCCGTTCTGGCTTTTCTTTGAAATAGAACAATCTGGATATACATGAATAATTTTGAGACAACTTTAAAAAGTAACTTCAGCTCTAACCATACCAAAACAACATCAATTATCAATTCCATTTTCCTTTATTTATAAAGTTCCAGATCACGATAACAGCTGCCTCAAGGTGCTTTATGCTGTATGACCATATAGTGGGAAAACACCAAAAATCAACAGCACCCTAAACAAGCACATTGTGGAGGTGGGGATGAAAAACTCCTTTTTAACAGGAAGAAGCCTCCAGCCGAACCAGGCTCAGGGAGGGGCAGTCAGGTGCTGCGCCCGGCTGGCAGGTGAGGAAAAAGACTAAAGAAGAAAAAGGAGCCAGGAAAAAATAAGACCGAGTAAGGGAGAGAGAAGAGAAAAATGTAACGACATGCTGCAGTGATATATAAACACATGGGGGGGGGTGAAAAGAGTTGAGCGCTCAGTGCATCACATGAAGTCCCGCAGTAGTCGGAGCCTATAGCAGCAAAACTAAGGGAGGGTTCAGGGTCATTGATCCAGCCCCAACTATAAGCTTTATCTAGAAGAAAAGTTTTAAGCCTAATCTTAAAAATAGAGAGGGTGTCTGTCCCCGAATCCAAACTGGGAGCTGGTCCACAGGAGAAGGGCCTGAAAGCTGAAGGCTCTGCCTCCCATTCTTCAAACTACCTCTTTTAAGAAACACACGTAAGGCTGCAGTGGGAGGGCGAAGTGCTCTGTTCGGACAATATGGTAATTTGTGGTTTTTAAGATATGATGGGGCCTAATTATTCAAGCCTTTAAATTTAATTCTGGATTTAACAGCGAGCCATGAAGAGAAGCCCAAATGTTCCTGTTAGTACCTCACTTTAGCCTTTTGGATTAATTGGAGGCTTTTAGGTGCTTTTAGAATAAACTGGAAATATGAATGACTAGCCTAGAAACAATGGATGCACGATCAATAAATGGAACCGAGATGTTTCCTGCAAAAAAAAAAAGCCCTCAAAGAGGTATGTGGTGGCAGGGTGTGGTTTTGGCTCAGCAGCAGGACAGGGGTGGAGCACAGGGCCAGGGTCAGGGTCAGGAGAGGCTGGCTGGGGCAGCTGTCAGTTATCATGTTTCTTGTACATCACGCAGGAGCACGCTGGGACCAGTGTGTGGAGAAAGCTGGAAGGCTCTTGAACTAAGCAACAGGGGTTGATGTGTGAAAAGACATCCGCTTTAAACTGGGCAACACGTGCCAATAAACACACTGAGCCTCACGGACGTCATCTGACTGTGTGTTGGGAATTCGTGGTGGCAAGTCATACATGGGCACGTTCCTACTGTGGAAAATGGCCTAATGACATAATAATAACTGTGACCTGTGTTTGGTTGTTGAGGCACCTTCTGTCTAGCTGCTGGATGGTTGACTGAACATTCAATAGATAGGCTACTAAAACGGGGTTTAACCAACACACCAGTGAACAGCTAGGGTAGGGATAGGGTTAGGCTGCATTCGAGTAGCATGCTCAAGCATAAGCATGCATAATTTCAGACACTTTAAAATCAACTCGCTGAAACGCATTTTGTCCCCAGAGAGATTCTGTTATAAGTTTTCCTTCTGAGTCCAAATAGTTGAAAGTTCCTTAAAAAGGCGAGCATGTGAACCTGACCCTAGCCCTACCCCTAAACCTAAAAAAGTAGCTGGCGACCTAGTAAGAAAATCACAAAGTTAGCAACATTCTGCTGAAGTACCATGTGCTGCTAACAGCTTTAAAAAAGCTAAGATATAAAAAGAAAGTGGACTAAATGTGCCTGATGTGCTGTCTCCCTCAGGCACAAATTTCACAATGCCATCTCAGTACATGTGGCGGCTCTGTCCTCCCCTCTTTGTTAATTTCCTCTGTCCTACCTTTGCTGAAATAGCTCTTGCGGATGACATCCAGGTGCTTGGGCCTGTCCTCCATGGTGAAGTACCGCTGGTGGTGG
Source organism: Bujurquina vittata (assembly GCA_015106715.1). Taxonomy (NCBI): domain Eukaryota; kingdom Metazoa; phylum Chordata; class Actinopteri; order Cichliformes; family Cichlidae; genus Bujurquina; species Bujurquina vittata. The sequence continues at coordinate 51,299 of VUQK01024059.1, read as the reverse complement.
ATATCTGGGGTGCGGAGCAGCTCTCTGGGCCCCGATGGCTTCACCTGCTCTGCCTTCAAAGCAATCGCTTGCTCTAGCAGGCCCAGGTTCCCCCGGGTCATGTCGAACATCTCCGACTCGTCTGTCACTGCAGAGCGCTGCGAGAGGCTGTCTTCATCATCACGCTCATCATCTCCGTCCACATCATCAAAGTCTTTGTCCTCGGACTTATCCGATCGCACCTCGATAATGTCAGGAGAGGCTGAGGATGAAGCTTTGTGGATTTTGTAGTTCTCCCCTCTGGGAATGGGGAAGTAGTCCTCCAGTGGACTGGCCCTGTGGGAGCTGTAGCTTAAAGGAGGGCTGGCCTTGTAGTTGTGAAGCGAGCTAGGCTTATGAGAGTTGTCTAGTGGACTGCCTCTGTTCTCAAAGGGGCTTGCTCGCTGTGAGTTGTAGTCCTCCAGATGACTGGCCCTGCGGTCTTCAGTCTTGATGTGTGTTCCCTGAGCTGCTGCGGTGCTGGTGATCGTGTGGATGGCAGTTGGCACATCGGAAATGGGCAAAACATGGTCCCTGTGCTCCTCCTCATCGTCTGTTGGAGTGCTCTGCCTCTCCTGCACTGGCACTACCATCTCCTCTTTTTCCTCGTCTTCACCTTTGAAGTGTTCATGCGGGCCGCCTTCAGTCAGATAGTCTGGGCTCATGTGGTGGCTCACGTCTTCACGCTCCTCGTGTTCACCCTGCACATCAGCTGCTTCCTTCAGCAGAGCACATGACTCTTCCAGTGCTTGAACCCCGTGTGCCACCTCCTCGTCTTCCTCTCCCCCTTCAATTGTGTCCCCCTCCCGCTCGTCCTTTACGTCTTCACCCTGTTTAACTGCCACAGTGACATCCTTCTCAGTCTCCATAGCAACAGTCTGCTGAATAGCCACACTCGGAGCATTGTTGTTGTTGACTCGGCCCAGGTGGAGGAGAGAGTTGGCCACCTCTTCAGTGCTCTGTGAGGGCGAGTGACACTCCTGGGCTGCAGGTGCCGCTGCTCTGAGCTCAGGCTCGATGATCACACACTCCTCCTCTGTGGGGGACAGAGATGAAGAGGTCAGAGCAGTGACACAGAGGAAAGTGTGAGTCACTTCAGGCTTTGGTCAGCAATATCTTTATCATTATTTGCGTCACTTTTATGCCTGCTAGGTCATTCAGTGTATACTCAGAGTGATCTAAGAACAGCCTGCTGTTACAATTCTGATGATGGAGAAACAAAATCACACAAGGCCTTCGTGCTCCTCGCAGTCAGTAAGAAACAAGGCTGTGCGCCTGTTTGTGACCCATAAAGTCAATTTCATAACCAATTCTTCTGAGTTTACCAGGTGCACTAACAAACACCGTGATCTTCCCCATGATTTCATCGTTCCTCTAAAGGCTAACTCTATCACAATCAGTGAGGCTCGTGGATTTTTTTGGCCCCAGATTACGACTCTCGGGTTCAGATTCTCAGGTTTAAAATGTATACAAAGAGTTTGGCCAATGATTATAATTCTACAGCCAACCTTTCTCCCATCATGCTGTTTCTGACTTTGTGTCATAGCTGATACCTGCTCTCTCGTGTGCTGGAGCTCTTGCTGCTGCTCAGAGAGGAGCCAACAAAGCTATGCACATGCGCATTTCTGCAAATGGAAGCACCAGCCTTCTATAGTCCTGACTGAAATGACCAAGTGGGTAGTGAGGAAGCTGAGTGGGGTCTAATCAAGACACTTTTGTGGGAAATTTGGAAGCTTGACCATTCCAAGAATTACAGTCAGGATATCCTGGCCTTAAGCTGCTCTGATATTGAAATATCTGTGAGAGATGTGCTCCATCGATGCTTGATTACTGTCAGGAAGCAGGTTATTATCAGGAAGCTAAGTTTTATACCTTCATCAGCTGCAAAGTTCTCCTCCTTCTGATCCGTCTCTTCCTCCTCTTTCTGTCGTGTCTTCTCCTCCTCTTCGTTTGTCTGTCCGTCCTGCAGAAGTTCTGTCATTTCCTCTCTCTCCTCCTCCACACTTGTGTCCCTCTCCTCCACCTCCTCTTCCCCCTTGGTTCCTTCTGTTTTGTCTCCATCTTTGTCTCCCTCGCCCTCAGCCTCACTGCTGGCATCACTCTCTGCACTGAAGCCCTCATCGAGGGCTAGTTTCAGGGGGTGGGACTTCCTCTTGGAGGCAGGCCGTTCTGTTTCCTGCTCTTGCTCCTGCTCTGCCTCTGCTTCTTCAAGACGGCGCTTTCTTGCTATGGGGCAACCCAAAATGCTTGTGAGGGAGAAAGGGAGGAGACAAGAAGAGAAGGGAGAGAACAGAATCAAGAATATCAAGCCGGGCTGTAGGGAAAGCACACTCGAGCATGCCTGACATAACCACAGCAGAAGGAGGCAGGCTGCTTTTTGGATTTAAAAAGGATGGAGCTGCTCTTTTAGTATGAGTCAACACGCCTGAGGGGGGCGCCATGCTAGCTCACTCAGACATCACAACCAATCTCAGCCAATTGAGTGGAACGTTTAATGAACAACTTGTATGGAGAGGCGGGCAGGCGAGGCAGCAGAGGGTGAAATCCAATAAACTCCTTCTTACGCTCACCTGGGAGACGCTCAGGGAGTCTGAGGGACGATCTATAAACAAAGTGCATCTCAAAATTGCCTGCTGAACAAATACACATGTAAACAGATAGCTAATATCTGCCCCTCAATAAAGAGGAGTCACAAGCCAGTGAGCCGCCCCGAGTCTCCCAGGATCTCCCAGGGCGAACGACACAGACGATGAATGGAGGGAATAACACCCGAAGAAATCCCATTTCACCGCTGCCCACTCAAAGGTTTATTACTGAGGTTTAGATTTCGATGCGCCGCCATGTGAGCTAATGAATGTGCACTGTTTGCAATAGGTTTGGCCAGAATCTTTAAAACTCATTCACACTGTCTGTATTTTACATAAAGAAGCAAATTGGTGCTGAGAAATCCGAGAAGGTTTGCATTTTATTCTAAACTTCTACTTTTTTGGTCTTTACTTAATAAAGAATCTGAAAGAATCACGAGGATCATAAGGAGCGGGAGAACGAGATCAAGTTTAGGGTTGAAAGATCCATCCACTCGTTCATGTTCTTCTGCCTATTCCTTTCAGGGTCCTGGGGCGGGGGCGGGGGTGGGGGGCTGGAGCCTGTGTATTTTTTCTGGACTTGCGTCCATTTTTCTCTTGTGAGTTACTCAGAAACACTCTTTTGTTGAACCTGACCTTCATTTCTTTTGATCTGAATCTAAGTAACTGCACTACAACCGTCTTCATTACCGCTGTCATTTTAAACAGGGCCATTTGGCTCATTGTCAGCTCATCTCTGACTTTGCAATATTAACACTGCAAAACTGACAGATTGCTGCTTAGCTTACCTCTGCTTAAAAAATGCAAACACGGGACAACATTTAGCCTGGCAGTGTCCAAAGATAAGTAATTAAGTTGATAAGCACCTCTAAAGCTCATTAATCAAGAAATAATTTGTTGGCGTGTAATCTGAACAGCACTTGTTCTTGGCCCGGAGATATTGCATTGTAGAGTCAGCAAGCGTGCAGGGAAGCCACTACAACTTCCCAAAACAGACTCCAGGACAAACGTCTTTGCATTGTGTTGTTTGGAAGATTGTGCTGCAAAGAGCCATGGATAGCTGGCCAGAGCCTAGCTGGTTCACTCTGTTATACTCTTTGTGCTAAGCTACGCGAGCCCGCTGCTGGCTCGAGCTTCATAATCAGCGCACAGATATAAAAGTGGTATTGATCTTCTCGTCTAACTCTCAGCATCACAGGGAGTAATGCTGAACTGTTCCTTTAAAAGAACAAAGCAGATGGACAGGGAACAGAGAGGACAAACAAGACTGGGACGAAGGACAGAGAGAGACAGAGGGTGGGGTTTTTAATCTGCCCTACCTTCTGTGTCGTGAGTATCTCCCACTGATATGGCCAGAGCCATTGCATCCAGGGGTGGGGCAGCTGAATGGGATGGATGGAGGTTAGAGATATGTTTAAGACATGGGTGCATTTTAGTCCCTGTGCAGTAGCAATGACAAAGACAGGCAGTAAATGAAAAAGTCATTTGAGAGAAACAAAATAAAGTGAAGCACAGACATGCAATCTGAGCCAACATGTTACACAAATGCATGCGCACAAAGATACGCCCCCACCCTTCCACCAGACACACACAATGCATGAATGCAGGTGGCATCAAGCAGGAGAAAACACAATATTTTATGTCATACATCAACCCTAGCCTATATCCTGTTACTACGCAGGATAAGGATCAGCCGGGACCTGCTGTAATTTCCCCTGCTCTGCTCTCTTCACCAGTCATCATCATCAGTTCTCGCTCACTCTGTTTTCTCTCTCTCTCTCTCTCTCTCTCTCTCCTTTGATTCAGGTTGCTATGACCCCTCAGGATGGCTCATTTCAATTCTCATTAACTTCTCCCAGCAATTGCCCTTTATTACTCCAATTATCCTTATTATTAATTTCACTTATTAAAAAATGCTGCATTTGCATTTTGAATCAGCCACTCACTGGCCTCTTTTTTTTTTTTTCCTTAATCCCAAAACCTCAAGTATTTTTTTTTTTTTTTTTGAAGTGCACCAATGCTCGGAGGTGAAGTGTGACAAAATGAGAGACGATGAAAAAATCCTTTAGAAGGAGGGCGAGGAAGGGCGATGATTGGCTTTGTGGCCCCTGAAAGCTGGTGCCTGGGTGGGGGGACAATAGGGAGGAGGTAAGGGCAGGAGAAAAAACAAAATAACAGCCCTCCACAATCTTCTCTTCTTGTGCTGTATCCTTTGATCAGATGGCAAAAACATCATACACCTCTTTCATTGCATCTACTGTACGAGTTCGTAGCAGGAAACAGCAAAAGGCTGCAAGGAATCAATAGGAGCCTGTTGGAAGCACTGACCACGAACTGAGAAGGGCTGATAATGAGGAACAGAAAAAGAAGAATATACAGCATCGTCTAAAGAAGGACCGTTACTGGGTGTATGAGTGCTGGGGGGGAGGGGCTTGGCGGCACACATAAAAGAACTTTATGAAAGGGATTTGCACAAAGATGAAGGTGTTTCCTTACCTCAGCTCTTGTCCGACAAGCTCAATAGGAACTGCGAGACGGGAGGGGGGATCATGGGGAGGGAGAACAAAGATGAACAACTGCTCAGAATGCTGCACTGCTAAAAGAAACTCAGATCAATAAATCACAAATGCATACGAATCCCATGAGGATTCCTCATAGAGGCTTACACACACATTCAAAAAAAAGAAAAGAAAAACAAACGTACATGCTCCCGAGTTCACACACACACACACACACACACACACACACGTACATGCAAAACAAACAGCAGTGGAAGCAAACATACTGTATGGATAAGGCACACACACACACACACACACACACACACACAGAAAGCCTAAATCAGCCAAACTGCACAGCACTGCTCAGAAAAAGTGACAATTATATGCAGACTTCAGCAATAAAACATGATTAATTGTTACACTTTAGTTACCATAATTGGGCAAAAGAAATTAAAAGCAAAAGTGCCGTCATCAAGAGAAAACGGCACTTCTTTCAGGGCCAACTTATAGTAATTGCCTTCAAAACATAAATCAAGCTCTGCTCCCAAAGAGCACACGCGCACATGCCGGCCGTGGGCATCGATCGGAAGCTGAGTGATGGAACGAGTTTGGGAGAAATATCCTATTTTCATTTAGAGCCAAAATGAAAAAAACAACAGGATCCTGGAGAATTGAGTCTGGCCTCCGATATCACATGCATTAATCACATGTCAGAAAGAGCCTGGGTATCAAGATGCACTAAACACACACACACACAAACAAAACAACTTGTGTTGCTAGTGTGTGTGTGTGCGTGTGCAACATCTAGTTTCTCAGTCTTTCATCATGCAGTTGGAATGACTGGACGCCTTCTGAACGCCCTGTGAACTGTTGCTTTGCTGTCTCCTTTCTAAGCATCAAACACACACGCGAACACAAACACACACATATCAACATATATATTTACACACTCATTCAAGGACACATTAAATTTACAAGCAGTTGTACACAAAAACACCCACTGGCTTTTGTAACAGGCACAAGTGCATGTGGACTATAAAATATGAAGTTGCACAGATTTTCTAAGAGCCGTGACTCAGATGAAATGCGTCGATATTATTCATCTGTTCAGGGAGCATTAGCGCACACACATGCAGTGCACATAAAGCCACTGGGTGACAAAGTTTGCTTCCATGGTTTGGGTTCACGTGCAGCCTTAGAGGGAGGGGTCATTGGTATGGGCTCACTCAGTGGTTTTTAATGATGGAAATCCCACTCTGGCCTTACAGATGTCAACATGATTGAACACCTATGGCGGGATTCGGAGCAATGTGTTAAGACAGAACCCTCCAACACCATCGTTATCATCGTCAGATATGTTTTGGGAGGATGTGTACAGTAGAGTTGAAGATTTGAAGAACCAGTAGCCCAACACCTCACCAAGATGTACACAACGAGGCCACATTTTGACACATTAATAAGACTAGAAGAGCACGACGCAAATGCCAGTCCATTCCAGCCACTGAAACAATTCAAAAAGGACAAAAATGAGCAGACCCAATGAGGGCCCGTGTTCCTCTTTGGAAACAACACCACGTTAAGATCAATGCCAGGCAGCTGAAGGAGAATCAATATGTTCTAATAGAAGGACTTCTTTATCTCCGTGTCAGTGACTTTACAGCCACTGTGCCGCTTCCCAAAATGTGTGCATCATTGTGGAGTTTTTGTTTGTCTCTGTGCCGTGTGAGGCAGCAGGTAAAAGGAAGGAATCTGACTCATGGCCGTCTGTGGGCAACAAATAAAGAACTTCTGCAAAACTCTGGACTACATTCAGTGGCACCTGAACATTGGGAGACATTGATCTAAGATGTGAGTCACATTAATTAGCTTTATTTGGACAGACATTTCAATATGTGTTAGATCCGATAGTACAGAGAAGCTGTGATGCTGGAGAGCTGTGTGTGTGTGTGTGTGTGAAGATCCTGCTGAG
>VUQK01024059.1:11670-36670 GCA_015106715.1 Bujurquina vittata | reverse complement strand
TCCTAAATGCCAAATATATAACAGCACTCTATTAGGACACATAGCCTGGGGCCATGTGTCAGCGGCCCCCCCGTTCACTCTGCTTAGTCCTGAGCTCCGTCTGCACTCACAGAAAATCCAGCTAGAACTAAAACTGAAGCCATTCATCACAGAAAGAGGTGTCGAAATTAACCCTTCTTTGCTGTCTCGTGTTAAATTTAGAAAGAAAAAAGATGAACATCTGGATCGTTTGCAGATGAGAAAACAGAAAACTAATTTGAACCTCGCGTGCTCAGGATCTGCACTCTCTGATTCTTTGATCACACGCTGCTCATTCCCCCACCTAAAAGACTCACAGCTCGTTATTTTGCAGTGGAAATTGGAGGAGTATGAGACAATTAGCCATTCACCAGGGACGTTTGGTTAATCAGAAGTGAGAGGGTGGGTGGGAGTGAAGGCAAAATGAATGGATTTTTAGCTTGCTTTTTGTTTCCCCCTCTTTTCGGCACAAAAAGGAAATAAACAATAAGAGACAATACATTTAGCCTGATCCCAGAAAAGAAAACCTTTTACCCGAAAACAAAGTTTCGGATCAAGTAATGCCATTACAGGACTGCGGCTTACTGTACTGGCACAATAGAGCAAAGAGGTCTAAATCCATAGTTAGATTAAATACCAGGGTGAACTGTCTGTAACAGTATTAGTGTGTGTACAGCACTGGGGCCAGAAGTACACCCCTGGTCCCCTGTTAAGCAGGATTTAGAGACAACTTAGTGTGATTACAGCGAGCCAAGCAGACGGGAGCGAGAAATCAAAAATTGTGCAGCAGCAGCAGGGTGGTTTCATGTTACTGTGCTGGTTTCTTTTTGTCAAAGCACTAAAGGAAAGCGAGGCACTGGATCATGAGACAGGTGTCCCAGGATGTTTAACTCACAAACCCTTTGAGTTAAACATCCTGGCCTGAGGGACAAATGAACCAAGGAAGGTAACCAAAAGAGGGGCAGCTTGCAAGATGCTCCTTTCAGTTTTGCAATGGGGTTTAGCTAGGAAGGCAACAACACCATGGTAACCAGCTTTTAGGAGGGGGAGCTCCCCTGGGGGTCACCTTGACCTCTGAGGAAATGACACAAACTGCTGCTTCAAACACTAAACTGTGCTGCACACCTGAAAATCTTCCTAACAGTTCTCCAAGTCACGCTCTTCTCTGAAAGAATTCATGCACTTTTTCTCTTGCTTTTTTAATTAATTTTCACTTTTCTTTTTTATTTATTTCCGTTTCAATGCAGGACATGAAATTCATTATTTCCAGCCTTTCAATTGAAATGCCTCCTCTTCATTGAAAGCCAGGGCCGACCCTGACCTTTGCTTGTATTGCTTAGATTTCTGATAGGCTTTGAATGAGGAGGGTGCAATTTGGCCCCAGCTGCTCCTCCAGTGCGTTTATTGCGCTCCCTCCTCCGGCACCTGCTGTCCTCACCATCGCCTATTCAGCCCTTCATAAATAGCGAGGTTTCCTCCTATCACAATCACCACAAAAACACACGCACATCCACCGAAGCAGGTTCATATCTGTGCTACACGCAGCTCTATACGCTGCTGTTATGGCCTCTGATGCAGCATAAGGCACCAATAACCTAATTCTGTAATCCCCCTCCAAAACTAGGCTACATTTGGCAGAAAAAGTAAACACAAGAGAAACAATAGGTGTTTTATCATTCCTGAGTAGGATGCGTTACACGTTCAGCCCAGCATTTATTCCACATTAAGCCAAACAATAAGCCTGCAGATGCTTATTCTACGAATTTAAATGAGCTTTAAACAACTCCAGCGGAAGATTTAAAACCCATTTCAAAAGCAGCTGAAACCTTGTGCCTTTTCCAACAGCAATCCTAGGAAGTAAAGTAAACCTGGAAGCTTTCCTGACAACGCAAGTTTCTCTCCCTCTCGCTTAAGGGTACTCCTACTACAGGGGAACGAGAGAAACTTAAAGAGCAGGTGACATAACACTCCGCGTATCACCATCATCGGCAGCCCCTCATCTCTTTCCTCCATCTTAGGACGCGGGTGCTTTGACAAGCCGTGAGGCACACACATTACCCGGCCATCTGAGCGAAGCAAGAAGGTGGGGTGAGCAAGGGAAGGGAGTGGGGGTGCAAGGATGAAAAGCAGAGGAAAACAACAACACAAACGCACACAGTATCACGCCACAGTCCGGCAAGATCCGGCCAAACGTGCCGCCCGAGGCTCCCCTCCCCGGTGTCTATTTCCAGTGCGCTTCTGTGGACTTTTTTATCTGCGCACTACTAAAGGCGGCTGACATTTGAAGAGAGCATCTCTGTTTTTTTGCTGCAGAGGATCAAATGGTCAACCCCTCCCTCCATCCATCCTTTCCTTTGCCTCTCTTCCTCTCTCGCAGTCACACTCACTCCATCCATCCATCCATCCATCTGTCCACACACAACCACACAGGAGTCCTGCTGCTCTTCCGTTCCAATAATACAAACTCTGCACGCACATCTCAATTTACTAGAAAGGGTGGAACGTGGTACAGTAAACGGGCTAATTTATTCCTGGAGACAGGAAGGTGAAACTAGAGGACAGAACAGAGGATGGAGCATCGTACTGAGTGTGTCTGCTTCAAGCCCCACACACTGATGATGAACTATTCGACACGGGCAGAGTGGCAGAGAAGTGCACGCATCTACTGGGGCTCTGAGAAAGCGCCATAGTTGGTTTATTCCCACTTATTACACGGCGCCGGTGTAAACACATACAGCATGGAAGGGGCTAAAATACAGCATCCTCTCCATTCGGAACCGGAAAAGACTCATAGCAGCTGACAACGTAAATAAATAACTTCTCAGGAAAAAAATCAGGTCAAACTGTGGGGAAATCGCAGCTGTGGGTAAGTTTTTAATCCACACCGAGGAATTAGGAAATATCAAAATGTGACATCAACACTATTCGACGCTAAATCGCGCAGTTGGGCATGCTTTAAAATATGATAGGGAGTCAAAGTCACGCAAAAAAAGGCTAGAAGATCCAAGATAAACCATTATAGATAGAATACTCAAAAACATTCCTGATTACCTGTATCCGATAATATTTCCTCGGGGGTTTCGGCGCCGCGTCCTCGCTGTTTTCAGAGTTGCAGGCCAAGTAGTTTGCTTTAAAAAGACACGATATCCCGAGTAAAATGTTTTTGCTTGTTTTTTAAAAAAGCAATCAGCTATCCCGTTCCAAACGTCCAGATGTGATAAATAAGAAGAGCGAGCTGAAGGTTGCACCGGCCTCTCCTGCGCAGCGCATCGGCGCACGGCTCCGTATCCGGGCGTTAAGATGTTACTTGTTTGTAAGCAAAAAACATGGCTTCATTTGCCTTTGTCAGCGAGGAGGGGGAGAAAAAACGTAATATTGACTTACCTTTCCCTCATGAGCCATTGTACCACCCCCTCCCTCCCTCCTTCCCTTCCTCCCTCCATCCATCCCATCCCCTCTCAACTCCCCACCCTCCCCTTTCAACTCCTCTCTCCGCCCTTTGCCATGACATCACGGAAGCTGTAGTAAAACCTCCAGCATCAGATGGGCAGGGCTTGAGGTCCCCTCTTACTACACACTAACTCAATGGGCATATATGCACAAACACTTCCCTCCTTCTTCTCCCTTACTTTATTCCTTCCTCTCTTCTAAGCATCACTCAAGACGGCAATACACACAACTTCAAACCAGATTTGCCTCTGCTGCGCACCATTTCCCACATATGAAAATAAAGTTTCCATCTCTCCAAACATCCCATAACATCATCAACAGTCTGTAATCGGTGGGGAAGCATCTCGACGCCTCTGGGCTCCAACACAATAACACACACCAGAATGAGCTCATGTTTTATACATTTCACCCGCTGACACGTTCTTGATGTCCCCCAGATGCATTACTGTAATCCTTCACCCCAACGTCCACCACCCCCAACGCACCCTGCAAAGTGGTACCGTCCAATAATTCATTCAGAGAGACTTTTTTTTTTTAGTCGAGGACCGTGAATTGATGTAGTAGCAGAGTCTCGATATGCGCGCACCACTGACAGCATCTGATAACTCCTCCGTATGGAAAGAAGGGGGTGGGGGTTAACGACATACAGGCAGAGAGGCGAATCTCCAAGGGAGATTATAAGCTTCCACTGAGCATAAAAAATATTTATGCTCAGGGGAGGCGAGCGGATTGAGGTGCGATATCAATTTGAATTAAAGTAGAAGCAGGACTTTTCTAAGAGAACTAATCACTCTCAGTTCCAGATCTGTTGATCGTTCTTAGGCCCACTGACTGTCCGGCGCAGCTCCGAACAACAAACAGCCGGTCTTTACAGACCAACTTGGAGTCACTCCCAAATGTTGCTCACATCGTGCTTTTTGCTTTGCCGTTTTGAAACCATTAGTGGAAATGACAACCATTCATTACAAGCCATTTGAGAATAGTCCCCACAAATGCCATCCTTTATCTGCTGTCTCCACGCCGCGCACGCAGGGAATATTCAAAAAGCCCAACCTTCAGCTTTCAGAAATTCTATTAAATTCTTATCTCTTTGCAGCAGGCTCTTTTTGTGAAATCCCATTGTTATGCATTGGAGCTGAAATCAATCACCGGCCGTGCACGCCGCCATCAGTATGATTTCAGACAGTGGTGTGCAGAAAGCGACACGTAGAGAGAGAGAAGCGATTCACCACAACAGCATCGACAACCGAATAAACAAAAGAGAAAGGAGGGGAAAACGAACAATCCCGGGCCATGATCCAGCAGAGGGTAGACCAGTGTAGGAAAGTTGCGGCCTACAGGTCAGGTGTGACCTGAGAGACCTGAGACGTTTTTTTGGGTTTTTTTGGTGATTACAGAAAAGGAAGAAAACACCTAAAATCTTAAAATACACACTCGCTGATTTTAGCACTGCGGACAGCTCCGAGGCGCTGCTCCCGTGTCTGCGTGTGCATTCAGAACCGTGGACAGCTCCGAGCACAGTATACTGCAGCTCATTGTTGAGGCAACAAAGGCCTTTGTGTGCAAAGTGTTCACTCACTGAACACAACTTGGTGGAACATCCAGGTAACTTTGATGGCATCAAACAAAATTCCTAGTTTTAAATTATTAATGTTTCATTTACCTAAAAATTTGATAACTTTGTTTCAGGACTTTTGTTTTTCACATTTTATTTTGAAAGGTAAATCTTATAATTTCAAGTAAACTCACTTTATACTAATTATAATTGTGTGTGTGTGTGTGTGTGTGTGTGTGTGTGTAAAAGCCTGAATGCAAAGTTTATTAAATACTATCGTGAAACTTATTTTTCATATTAACTCTCGTTATAAACTACTATATAGGAAACAAAACGTCACAGTTATGATATTTAATTACCCCAACTAATTATTTATTTATTCAGTATAAACGTCTAAGAACTTTATCATATCAAGTTATTTGCATAACCCAGCCTCTTATTTGATTCTGAAAGGAAAGACGGGCGATATGACGTAAACTTATTTGATCCTTAAACTGTAATAAACAAAACTAAATGTATTTTTTCTAAGCTTTGACAATAAAACCTTATTCAATAAATATCTAACAACTCCTTTTTATAGTGAACCCTTTCATGTTTTTTTGTTCGTTTTGTTTTGTTTTTTGAAGACTTAATATTCATGCCAAACTGGAAAAAAAAACCCAAAACAAAGAAAGTGTCACTTTTATGAGCCTGAGTGGTCACATGTAAACTTTAATTTAATGTAAATGTTTGAAAATGTTGCTCTATCGAGCCATTCACGTTTTCTTGTCTTTTATTTTGAAGGGTTAGACAAGGATAAACTCACCTTATTCTCAAAAACAAACTGAAATAAACAAAAAAAAAGTAACACTTTTATAAGCCTAAATCGTCACAGCTAAATATTTTTAATGAATCGCACTTTGTGGCTAAAAATTCTGAAGTAATGAAGACTAAAAATGAAAGCTTTCTTCTAAAGGGTGAGGGTGGGTAATCGAGCAGCCGGTGCATGAGCTGGGAAAACTTGTTCCTCTCTTGTTCTGCAGTCTGTCTGCAGATGCAGATGGCAGAGGCCTGCAGCACTATAGCTCTTGTATGGTGGCTATATTGTGCGGACTGCAGGCAGCCCGTATAAATATTACATGGGGGCAGCAGCTGAGTGAGCGCTTAGGTTGGGACCGGGGGAGGCCCCTATAGTCCCTCGACAGATGGAACAAGCCGACAGACTACCACACACGCACACACACACGCACGCATGCACGCACAAAAAAACTTTTTAATAAGCCCGCAGCTTGGCAGTGTCCCCATGGTACCGGGGCCACACGGTCCCCCAGGGACCAACTGTCCTTTGTCTGGCTAGTTTTCTCCTCCGGGCTTGAAGTTTAGTTTCGGCTCTGGGCTGAAGAGAAGTTTAGATTTCTTAAGTTTATTTAGAAATGTTTGCGTGCGATGAGTTTGCCCTGCGGAGAAGTTTTCAAGTTCCAGCTGGTGCAACCAGACAGAGCTCTAAGCCTCTTTTAATCCCGCACAGCGATGGCCACAACGTCTCTAAAGGGCTTTTTCTCTTGGATGCAAACAAAGCTGCTGCAACTTTGAAAAGAGAAGTTCAATGTCTACTTCTATTTGCGTCGACGCTGTTACATGTAGCACTGACGCATCATTCTAAAGAGAGACGCAGATGCCGAAACACAAACTTTAAGTTTAAAAGTTGCTCCTCTGGAGTTGAAAAAAGTGAATTATACGAACCTAGAAAAGTGCGGCACAGCTTCATGTCTGCGGTCATCCTGCTCTCGATCTCTCTTTATGTCCCGCAGCGACCGGCAAGTGCTGCTGGCAAGTTTGCTTCAGCTGAACAAAGTTGCTCAAACTTTACTTCAACTTCCCGACGGAGTGGTGAGGGGCGGGCCAAACAGCTGACTGACAGGCGCGGGGAGCCAATAGAATGGACCGCTGTCCCCCTGCTGCCTGGAGCGGGAGCCAGTGCCGCCCCTCCAGTGTCAGCTTTCAACAACAATAGCCGAAACAGCAACAAAGAGCATCTGCTGCGCCCGGCAACTTCTCACACTCAGGCTCCCCCAGCAATCTGACCCGGAGCACAGAAAGCTGCATTCTCATCGGTTTCATTAGGCAGTATAACATATGCACTCATTCAAATCAACTTACTGAAAAACTCACCCAAATATATATATAAAAAAACATATTCAGATGTACTGCACAAAGAGTAAAACGAGAGCTTCGAAGAACTCGGATTACAAACATGAACCTCATGATGAGGTGCAACTGAGCTGTAATGTTCTTTCATTATAACGAATCCAGCCGTAAACCAACATTATTCGTATACGTTTGCCCACATTCTGCCCATGTTAGCAACATTTGTCTTACATGACTGGCCAGTTTCCACCACCCTCCCTCATCACGTGTGATCAAATGTACCAGATGTAGAGCTAATTTAGGAAAGTTAGAGCAACATTTTCACTGCAACTCCAGGCCCATTCAGAGAGTCTGCGTCTGGGACAGACAGACAGTTCCTCCCTCCCAATAGCAGATGGTCTGCCAGATAATGAGCTCTCCCATTGCTTGCGCCCATTACCCCCATCTCCATCTCTCCAAGATGTAATGGGGGGTAAAGCAACCTCAACACATTCTACAGCCTTTTCATGCACATTTCATGTTCTGATTGCTTATTGCTATTGTTTGTTAAAGAGAGTTGTACATTGCCAAACAATATTCTCTCCTGCCAGGAAAGTGTGTTCATATCTACACCTACAATTGTGTAGCGCTAATGCATCTCCGGTCCAGCCTAGGCTCCCTTCATCCTCTACAAGTGGAAATAAATGCCTCATTGCTTGTTAACAAATCAGCAGAAACTAAACAAGACATTGTATTTTTTTATATTAATGATACTTGTTGACAAGCTACAGTTAACAAAACACTTTAGCAGCACACATTTAACCTAAGTAAATCAACTCAACTAACTAAAGAAACACAACTTCCTGAATCCTTTCTCTGGAAGCAGAGCACGCTGTAAAAATAATATCTGAGTTGAGGTAATGTAACGTTTGAAATGATCCTCACTCAGTTTTCTGCTTTAGTGACAGCAGGAAATTTTTTGGGTTTTAATTAACTTGAAATTACAACTTTCCTTACCTTATTATTTAAATTTAAGTGAACATGTGCAAGTTAAGTGTTGTGTATAACTTAAATATGCTGGGTTAATATAACTTGTTAACTTAAGTTCATTAGAAAACTTAAGTAAATCATGTATTACTAGTTGATATAATATAATTACGTTGTTCCAACAAATCTTTTTTTCAGTGTAGATTTATGTGACTAAATCAAATTAAAGTCAATGTGTATCATTAAACGTTTAAATCATTGCTCCTAATCTAAAGAAAAAAACTTGAAACACTTTTAAAATACTCTAAACTGAGCTAAACTCAGCTGAGCCACAACCATCTTACCTGACTGCAATCAAATCATAAAAACTCAATTATTGTTTCATTGAGATGAAAAAGGAAAAAAACAAAAGAAAGTTTCCCGTTATAAGTGGAACCTGCCACCACTGTACTACATCAAACTAACGAAACCTTTTTTTTACTAACACATTAACACATTAACCTCAACTCAAACACACAAAATGCCTTTTTCGTAACCCACATACTAGATTTTCATGATGGGATTAAACTCATTTATTCCTCTAAACAACTTAAAACCCACACCCTTAATTCTTTAAAAAAAACTCCAGTTCCTGAGAGCTGCTAAACTGAACTAAGTAAAATGTCCCTAAACCAAACCAGACCAAACCAAACCAAGCCAGACCAGACCAAAATAAACCAGACCAAACCAAACCAAACCAAACCAGACCAAACCTGACCAAACCAAACCAAACCAAACCAAACCAGACCAAAATAAACCAAACCAGACCAAACCAAACCAGACCAAACCAAACCAGACCAAACCAAACCAAACCAAACCAAACCAGAGCAAAATAAACCAGACCAAACCAAATCAGACCAGACCAAAGAACTCTGAAAACAACTCTGCAAACTAAGTTCAATTTAACTTGGCTCAACTAATCTCCACCAAATTAAACTAAAATAAGCTGAGCTAAACTGAGACACTTATTACAAATACATTTAAACTGATTATTAAAGCCTGAATTATGAAAAGGAAATGTAAAGTAAACTTTTTATCCAACTAAACTTTTCTAGTCACTTAATAATTCTGTACCAGTGAACTATACTAAATGAAACTCAACCTTATTTACATAAATCTTATATAAGTTCAAATAAATCAAACAACACAAACAAATAAACTAAGCAGGATTAAAGTGAACTAAACTAACCATGAATTTCTGATTTGGTGGTGTGCATCTAAACTAAACTGACTTGAAGTGCACTGAAGTGGGGCTCTAAGTGCAGTCAGCCAATATCTGACCGACGCAGCCTTCAACTGGAAGCAGAGTTTTCATGTTTATTCTTTTCATCCAGTGAACAACAAAGCTGAGCGTATCTAAACAGCAAATTGAAACTAATACTCCTAAAGAGCTGGATATGGTTCTGTGCTTTACACATCTGCTGTCCACATCCCTTCACTCCCCATCTTTCTGCTTTTATGGCTCAAAAAACGAGAGCAGCACATCTATAATGAATTCGCTGCTTATTAAAGTGGCTTTTGGTGTGCGTGGACAAAGAACGTGTTGCCGTTGAGGAGGACTGCTGGGTCTCCACTAATGCCTCTGCAAGTTTTTTTTATCTGCCCATGCCAGACAGCCTCTAGTATTCTTCCTAAGCATGGTGCTCTCATTAGCCTATTAACTTCACTATTCACCCCCCTTTCACCCTTCTGTTCCACTACCCAGATAGGACTAAACTCATGCATGCACGCAAACACACACAGAGGCATATGCAAACGCACATAAATGAATGCGAACACTCCCCCCCCAACCCCACCCCACTCGCTCTCCTCTCATTCTCTGCTCTGTATAACAAGCAGCTGAACTCTGACATAGCCTCCAGCTGTCCTGGAGACGCCAGTGACAATAAAGTTTAAACAAATACACACAAACACACACAGGGAAGAGCAGGAAACAGGACCTTGTTGAGAAAATGACCCCCGTGAGTTAATTAATGGAAATTTCACTCCATCTTCATCATCATCATTATTCAAAAGTCCTCTTAAATGTTCACTCCTACGCTTTCATTATCATTATTCAGCATCTCGAATGGGAGCAACTTTGGGCTGCACTGGTGGAAAGACAAAAGGGTCACTGCTCCACCGGAAGGGAAAAAGTTTTTTCTTTGATAGACGAGCACATTCTCGTGTTTGAAGTAACAAAGGTGAAAGATGTGAATAATTTGGGAAGGAGAACAAAGAAGGTTTTAAAATGTATTTTTGTTTTCAAACTAGACACACACTCACTTTCACACAGACACGTCCATGGACGTCCAGGGTGCATGCACAGATGGACATTTTACATCAGAGTCTCAGGACAACAATCGGGTTCGGAGCATGATGACTCTATTTCCCTCCAACCCCTCCCTTACTGTCATACCCCCAACCTTGCTTCTTCTTTCTCTCTAACATGCATGCATCTTGATCATACCCATCTCTGTCGACTTCCATTAGACACAGATAAGCACCTAGTGCTGGGATTTCTGAGAAATCCAGGATTTTACATTTACACCCAGCATAGCGTTTTGTTGAAGGGCAGCTTCACTTTTTTCAGACCAGTCTAAAACAACACACACACACGCACGCACGCACGCACACACACACACACACACACACACACGTTCCCCCAAAGCACTAAGGGAAAGGGTTAATTTAAAGGATTATATTTGTCACAGCAGGGCTTCATCTCAAAACTAAACTGCTGATGGAGCAAAATGGGCACACATGCATAGCCCCCCCCCCGTCCTGATAATCTATGTCAGGATTTTTATGAAGTTGGCAGCAATGAGCTCTAAATGATAGGAAGTAAAATCAGTTTTAATGTGCACCTTGATGTAGCTCAAAAACTGTGAACCTACTCTCTACCAAATTCAACTCATATGCAATCAAAATATATGCCGCTGCGATTTCACATGATGAAGACACAAAGTGCCCGTGGCCCTTCATTACTCCCAGACTCCACTTCTCCCTCCTCTGTCTTTTGTGGGAGTTATGAATTTGTAACAGGCATGCACACACATACACTCAAAGTGAAAGGAAAAGGCCAAGAGACAGACAAAGTTTGGTCTGGATGCCACTTCTGATGACCATCATCTCTAGAGACCCCTCCCCTGCTTACCCAACCCCATCCATAGCCTGAGCCTCCCCATGAAGGCAGGAGGGGTGGGGATGTCTCTCTGCCAAAAGGCATCACATCGCTCAGCTCCTCTATCTGTCCTCTGTACCTCTCTGTCTCTGTGCCTGTCACTTCCACAAATCTACACTGCAGGACTTTTCCCATCTTTTTCTGATTTGAATATGAACATCTTAAAGCGAGCATGAGCCACTGTGCAGCATCAGAGGGAGTTGGAAATAAGCCCTCCTATCCCACCCCCCTCCTTGTCTAACCCCGTGGTCCAGACTAGCATCCCAGCACACTCCTCCCCCCCAGCGTCCCACACTCTGTCCCCATGCTGAGGGGGACAGTGTGACCCCCTGTCACCCCCCAAAGTCAATAAGTCAAATTCTTCCAGGCCCCTCCAGGCTGATTTCTTCACTTCGCCTTCTCCATCTAGAGTCGCTGCACTTCCTCTCCACACTTGACCCTCCCATCCTTTCATCCTCTCACTACTCATATCAAAAACTGCCTCCATCTCCTCTTTTTCTCTTTTCTAGCTCTCCATCTCTTACCCCCCCCCCCTTTTTTATCCCTCTCCATGTACAGTTTCTCGCTCCCTCTCAAACCGGGCAGCAGCAGCAGGCTGGGCAAATATGCAGCCTGAGCAGCGGTAAATACAGGCAGCACTTCAAAAACAAGGCCTGATTACAATGACAAAGGCTGCCACACTTTAGGGAGGAGCTTGGAGCAATTTGGAGGCTGCGGGGGCCATTGAGCGAGTGGCATACTTAATGGGCTTTGTGTGCCAGAAGAAAAGGGTCTGAGCTTCTGGGCCCAGCTGTCACTACGGAAAATATCAGACTGACACAGCACCCGACGCTCTTTGGCTTGCTCTCTTTTCTTCTTTCACCCCCCCTCCTTCCCCCCCCCCCTCCTCTTTTCCCTCTCCACTCTTTTTTTCTAGTTAGTGAGCACAAAAAAGTGAAAGCTGTTAGAGAGAAAGAAAAAAACTAATTGAGAACTCCCTTTCTTGATCTCTTTCTCTCACACACTAGGAACAAAAAGAAAGCATGCAACCATGGTCTCACACACACACACACACGCACACACGCATGCACACACATACAGAAACACACACACAGTAGGCTGACTGTGCAGCATTTATTTAAACCCTAAACCCGGAGGGAAAAATGACATTATTACATTTCACTACTTAATTACGTGTGTGCATAGTTACTAAGTGTTAGCCGTCATGCATACATAATTGAGTAAGGTATAGTTACTTTGCTTCACAAAAACACCCCTTTCTTTACCAAATGTATGGCAGGTGACCCCAAATTACCGCATGTAAGGTGCAGATATATGTGAGAAAAAGGAAAATGCAAGTATATATCAGTTTAAGTCCTCACAAGGCAAAAATAAATCCCAACATTTAGTGCATTTCCAGCAGAGCCAAACTCCAGTTTATTTTACGGAAGTGATTTTTTCTCCATCGATAATGGGCTTGGCTCAAAAACAAAGACTTGAGAGATCCTCTGAAGCAGCTTTCTGGTTATGCCTTCTGAATCCTTGCACACAAAAAGTGCTCACACTCCAGATCCGACTGTATTACACCAGCTCTGTGACTTATGGCACTATAACACTGGGCATAATACACACACCCACACGCATACACAGGCCAGCTCGTGCGCCAGCAAGCAAAGCAAAGCGTGCACTGGAGGCAAAACAGGCACAACAAACACTTGTGCATGGTCGCACGGCGCTGCATTATTGAAACGCAGCACAAAGCCAGAGTTGGATGTTGTTTCACCTAATCTCTTTGATACCACTGTGGTGCTGCTAAGCTCCAGAAAATCAGCTTAGCAGATGTCCTGAAGTGTAGGTGGCTTGTTTCATGAGGCAAGAGAAGAAAATGCTACAAGAAGAAGAAGAAGAGAAAGAGGGAGGGTGGGGGCAGGACCACAGATTTAGAACCTGGCCCTGACAACTTCAACTCAATCCCCTTTTTACTTCTGTCTGCCAGGCACAGTTGTTCCAGTAGGAGTGTTTTTTTCCCTCTCAATTCCCCCTTTACTCCATCCTCACTTCCTCTTCCAATCACTCACTTTAGAGCGTTCATTCTGCTGCTATTTTTCCAAGTAAAAGAAGCCGTCTTACTTCTGATAATGACACCAATAATGACAGTAATGAGGCTTTTCCCCCCAAAAAGGTTGCACATGCTGCTCTGCCTTTACGCCTTAACCTGTGTTCGGATGTCAGCTGATTACAAACCACATATGCATGCATGTGCATGCACACACACACACACACAAGCACACACACACTCACAGTGTTGAATGTATTATCAGCACAAGTGAGACATCTGTATGCAAATGTCATTATGCTGGTGGGGAGGAGAATGGGAGAGGGCTGACTGTGAGTGAAGTTATGATAGTGAAAGTGGTCCGGTAGTGAAGAGGGTCAGGCTGTAAAGGAGTGTGAGTGTCAAGAGCTGGTATATATATATATATGTGTGTGTGTGTGTGTGTGTGTGTGTGTTTCTTTGTTGTAACAGCACCCGTTGGAAAGCCTGCTCCCTTAAATGCAGCCATATCTGTGAGGAAAATGCATTTGTGGGTTAAGTAGCAGAGTTGAGTGTGTGGGTTGCATCCATGGTAAACTTGCCAGATCTTCTCTGACAATCAGGCATATACAGTACCAACGTGCACTTGTTTCACATGCACACACAGCTCATCTGTTCACACTGATAGAGCAGCACAGAAAGACATGCCTGTGTTTCAGACACATTGATGGAGCATCTAATCCTTTATTCTAAAACTTCAGTTCCATGGTAAGATGAAAAATGTTAATAACCCCAGGTGCTGCACAGAGCCCTGCATCAACTGTCCGGGAAATGTTTTCATCCCTCTGTAGTGAATGACTGCATATGTGGACGTCTCCTCAGTTGTTTCTAAGTGCCAGAGCGGTATGAAGCAAGCACTTCAGTGTCAAGCCATCCTCCCCCATTAGCAGGTATTCCAGTGTCCACAGCAGCAAAAGATAGCATCAAAAGTGGCAAAATGACTTGTACTGATAAAGGCACAAATGCGCTCACGAAATGCTACATAGGCAAACAATAGAGCATGTTACTTTCAATAAGTCCCCCAACCTAAACAATCATCATATCATCCAAGTCTGGAACATGAAAAATGAAGCCCACACTGAAGTGCTAAAATCTTCAGTTCCTAGAGGAGAGTTTTGAAATCAAGTCAGTCCTCATAGACTCCCATGATAAAGTTTCCAGTATTTTAGCATTAAAAAAGCTGAGCATTATTTTGGCAGCAAGCTGGTGCTGCAGTTATCGTTGCTGCTTTATAGTAGGAAGGTGGGCAGAAGTGGTCAGTCTCTAGCAACTGTGGTTATGAGATGTGCTACCACATAAAACTCAATAATGATTGGCATATACAGCCCAGAGATTCTGTCTTTCTTCCCATGAAAATGACTTCCGCATCTGGCGGTAAGCTATGAACTAATCAGCCCTGAAACCTGTAAAAACCTGGACTCGTTCTAAAAAGGCACTGACTCAGCATCAGCATCAGCATCTGGTGGAGAAGAGGTAATAAAGACGGGTTTAGAGTCCGTGGCCCCACAGAGCCAGGATGTGAACATCTCAGAGTCAGTGTGCGATTACATGAAGAGACACGAGCTAAATCCTGAGAAGAAATGCAGCAAGTGCTCCAAGATGCTTCGAACAACCTGTTTTGCTGAGTACTTTGCCACACTGCGTGCGAGTGTATCTTTTGCACTGCACATTGTGTGACTTCCAAAGCTCTCCTTGAGATTTTCTTTTGTGGATGGAAAGAGAAAATAAGTAATTCCTAAAATCATATGCTAGGTAAACTTTTCCCAGTCAGTTAATTTAAAGTCTTTTAAATCGTTGCTATTATTATGCCAAGTACCAAGTTAGGTTCCTAGAGCTTGAAAATTCCTATTGAATTTTTTGTAAGCAAAAGGTCAGAAACCAAAAAGGTTCTTCAGCATATTATGGTGCAGTACTTCCACTCTGGGGACAGCTCAGCACTCTTTTGATAAGTGTTTGACCAGTTGCCATGGAACATGTACGGCAGAATTACAGTAAGCCAACAACAACTTCACATGATGCTGTTTTCAAGCCGCGTGCTTTGGATTTGCCAGGAGTCATATTAACTGGAGCAATAACTGGAAGATATCCAACATATCAGTCCATAATCTCCTGTTGGTGTTCAGTTAGGCTGAGATCAAAATAAAATTACTATTCCTCTTTTCATTCCCGTTGTTTTTCTGAATATTTGGTCAGAACAGACAGTTACATGCTTTTATTCATCATAATGTAATCAGTAAAAATATGAGTACATGCGTGCGAGAGAGAGAGAGACTGAATATATTTCAGCAATAACAGCAGTAGACTACGGTCTATATCTTAACTATTTGGTTTTCAATCACTTGGTTGGAATGATGTGCATGTCTGCATCCTGATCAAAGTGACTCACCTTCATGCGTCAATCACATAACACGCTAATTATAATGCTGAACCATGATGACAGGAAAAAGAGAAAAGCATAATCTAAATTCCAAAAATAGTATATCAGAAATATTTAAGACCCCCACCAACCAACTGACCAACTAACCGACAGACAGACACTAATCCTGCTCTCCTGTATTTAAAATAAATAAAGTGGCCTTCATCAGCTCCAAAATATCCAAAAAATGACGCTTGCATATTTTTTTAAGTAGAGTTTTTACTCATTTTGTGTGTTTTATTAATTTGGGGACAATAGTTACTGTTTGTATTCTGACTGAAGATGTTTGTCCATCATTGAGCCTATTGCTGGAGGTCACTTTCTGTCAGAATGGAGCGCCCAGGTGGCTCAGTGGTGGCGCAACCACATGTATATGCTGCTTCGCGGTGTGGGCGGCGTGGGTTTGAGTCCTGGCCTGTTGCTAATTTGCCCGTGCGTGTGTTTTCCTCCCATTTCCTGTCTCTATACTGCCAATAAAAGCTGCTGTGGCAAAAAAAAGAAAAAAAAGAATGGAGTTCGTTCTCTCCACCATTGCTAAGCACTTGCTAATGGCTCAGTCACACTAGACTAAAAATAGGACAGCAGCCTTTTTACGACTGCCCAATGATTGCATTGAATTAGTTTATCACTTCCATGTAATTGTGATGACCCGTTGGTTGACCGGCGGGTGGGTTTGATCACAAGGCAGTTGCACAGGTTGTGAGGCAACCTGTCTCCAAATAATTGCAGTCTGACTTGGACTGACTGCAATCACTCTCAGACAGACTGACAAAAGTTTGCGAATTGCCATCTAATTTATATAGGCAGACAGATAAATCTGAGTAAGTTTGCAGTGCAACTTGTCTGCAATGTATGAGCGCTATGAAAATTAGAACCTCCAAGTCTGTGGCCATGGTCCTCAGCCAGATGAGGGTTCCCATTCTGGGTCAGGGACGAGTTGCTGCTGTACATGTAAGCGGAGGAGTTTGTCTATCTTGAGTTCTTGTTCACAAGTTTGGAAGGATGGGAGAGGTAGACTGACAGAAGGATCGGGGCTGTGTCTGCAGTTGTGCGGATGCTGTGCTGGTCCATTGTAGTGAGGAGAGAAGTGAGCTTTGGAGCAAAGCTGTTGATTTAACGGTTGATTTACATCCCTGCCTCCACCTATGGTGGCAAACCTTGGGTAGTGACCAAAATAACAAGTTGGCAGATACAACCAGCAGAATTGAGGTTTTCCTGAAGGGTGCTGGCCTCTCCCTTAGAGATCGGTTGAAGAATGCAGTGATTCAAGAGGAGCTCAAAGTAGAGCCGCTGCTCCTCCACATTGAAAGGAGTCAGTTGAGGTGGTTCAGGCATCTGACTGGGATACCTCTGGTCAGCTCCTGGGTGAAGTGTTCTTGATGTTACCTGGTTTTGGCGCTGTCCATCTTGCCTCCCTGATGATTGTCTGTGGCCTTCAGATTATTAATAACTATTTGCAATAACCAGCTTTGGGCAGTCTGGGCTAATAGCTGGTTTGTTTCTAGCTGTATGTGTCACATTACTAGACTGAGATACACAAGCAACAACACAAGAGGCAGTACAGGAGGACTGACACATGTAAATGCCATCTTTGATTCATTTCTTTAGATTTTGTTTCAGAGGAACCAGATTTTCTTGTAATTTCTTTAAGTGATCTTAAGCTCTCCGGGCTTTCTGAAGGATCTTTCAAGTTTTTCTTTGGACAATAACTTAACCAACTGCAGCTTTAGATGTCACCAAAGATGTTAAAGATAACTATAGTATGAACTACAGTAATCATTTGACAGGCATCAGAGAGTATCTTTGCACCAACAACATGATTCTCAAAGAGCTATTAGGCAAAAACTTGACATGCCTCAACATGACGAACAGCATGTCCATAAAAGTGGACACAGTGCACACTGCACTACGGCAGAGTACAATGCAGAAAGCCTAGTCAACAATGGTCTCTCAGTCCGAAATGGCTTTCAAGAAGCCAGTCTTAAGGAAGGGAAACATAGAGAAAAGGCTCAAATGTGTAAAATCATTGTCAGCATGTCTTATGGAGTGATGAACCCAAATTTTAGTTTCAAATTTTTGTCAGCATTTCCAGAGAAGGCCAGTCGAGGAGTCGAGTGTCTACAAACATGATTGAGGTTTCTTATCGTTTGGGGCTGCATGTTAGACAGTAGCATTGGAGATCTTGTCAAAATCCATGAATGCCAAAAAGTATAGTCAGAGTCAGACCCACCATGCAATACCAAAGGAATGTTCAGTGGCACTGAGATTTGTTGAGTTTGGATCCTGGGTCAACACCTTGGGTTCATCTGTTGTGCTTGTTGAGCCTAACAGAGCACACTGTCTTGCTGGAGGAGGCTGCTGAATGTTGTGTATTAGATACAAGTGGGTATATTAAGCAAGTAAGTGGCAGTGGCGCAGTGGGTAGGCGCTCACCTTGCAGCCGGAGGGTTGCAGGTTTGAGCCCTGTCCCTGTGCTGCGTTGTGTCCTTGTGCAAGACACTTAAGCCACATTGCCTAACGGTAGCGCCGGTCTCTGGCTGCATGAGCGCAGACGCTCGTCTCTGGATGAGTGATCTGGGACGCTCATTTTGTTGTGTGCACAATGAGTTGAATCTAACATCTAACATTTGATCTGCATCAGGGTTTAATTTGGTGAAAGCCATATGAATGCCAGGACCCAAGGTTTTCCCCAGGAAACACTGAATCAGATGATCACTGTTATTCGCTTGAGCTGTTGGGGGTATAATATTGTTGCTGATTTGGTGCATATGGCAGACTAATGATGGAAATAATGTTTGCAGCCTATTATACATGTTTTCTGTCTTTCACACACCAAAGATGTAACCATAACTCTGACCCAATTTATTGTGTCACATTGTTACAGCACTTGGCCTCAAGATGACTTAAAGGAAACTCCCTCCACAAAACCAGAACCAAAGTCCAGTAGTCTTTAACTGATTTAACACTGAAGTCCACCCTGGCAGATCAGCTGATCGCTGTGCCAAGCACATCACCTGATGGCTCAGCTGATACCCTTCTTTTTGGAAAACCCCCCAAAGGGCGTGCTGGTTACGCTCCTTTTTCCTGCCTATAGTTTCTCTGCACCTCCAAGCTGCTTTGCCCCCACCCCAGCTCTTGCTCTGACTGCTATCACTGACACCTGCTCTGTTTGGTGATGGGTCTTGACGCTGCTCCCCCACCCTCTGGTTTTGAATCTGTGTGCAAATATGAAAATACTGCCATATATAAATGACTGATGATCTTCCTTTGAGTATAGCGGTTACTGTTTCACTTTCTCTCCATTAATAAAATAAATTCATTGTAGGACTGCATCAAGTGAAAGTTCACACTATACTTCACTGCAGAGATTTTTATTTTTAATAAATTTATCTTTAATTAAGTTATGTAAACAAAATGTATTTGAGGTAATACAAATATCTTTGGATATGGGTTTTGCTTGGGTGGTAATCAAGTTGCTCGCCGGAAAATATGAAAAGAGGTGGACTTAGAAGGTTTGTTGAGGATGCTGATATGTAGCCTTGGTTTCAAGTGTCTGCGAAACAGCAGATGAGAACACGAGTAGACGCTAGAAAGAATCAGTGGAGATTGGGGAAACATCCGCTTGCAGGAGGTAGAGACACAGGAATAAGGAGGCATCCATCTCCGTTCACAGCTCGCTCGTCTCCCTCTGTCAGGATGACGGGTAATTGAGGCAGTCACAACACAGATCGGGATGCAGTGTCATGCTGTGCCCTGGGTCTGGCTGCCTGCCCTGGCCCTTTGGCAGCATGCTGCGAGACACTCTGAAGCACGAGTGCACACACACACACACAAATAAAAACACATGCTTGCTATGCCTGCGCACATATAGGGACACACACTTCACACATGCTCAATGCAAAAATCCACAAATGCTAACAGGCAGTCTGTACACATGTGTGTGCAGTCACACACAGAGGCACAGGCAAGTGTAATGACACACACACACAAACGCGCGCACCACGACAGGGAGCACTTGAAATCACACTTTCTTTCCTCACACTGCACCGCATGCCCCGACAAGTCTACTCTCCTCCTTTTATCTCCTTTCTTTTCGTTCCTGTCCTGCCCTCCAGTCTCATCTTGCTCCTCTATAACATTCCGTGCACCTTCTTCCCGTCTGTTTCCTGCTCTGTTCTTTCCTTTTATCTCCTTTCTTACATTCCCTCTTTCGTAGATACCTTCTTTTTCTTGCAACCTTTAACCTTTCCTCTTATTCTTTTTCTCTTTCCTTCTATCAGTTGCTTTCTCTGTCGCGGGGCAGCGGGCTGGAAATCTTTGTGCTGTTGAGTCTGAGGGGGAGTTGCTGATCTGGCTCTTCTCTCTGGGCCCACCCCTCAGCATTGGAACAGTTCTCCTACGCCTGCCTTGCATCAAGTGTGGAGTATATCAAGGCTAAAGGAACTGGCAGCAGTTCATCATCTCCATCATGGTGAACATAAGACCACCTCTGTTGCCTGTTGCTGGTAATCGCCCGTGTGAAACTCGGGCTTCTCTCACTTCTCCTCGTTGCCTGCTCCCTGCACCCACAGAAAATTCCCTTATCTGGAAACCTGCTCGCCTCCTGCCCATGAAAACCTCCACTTCTACTGCCTGCTCCGAGACTCTGTAAGCTGTCAAAGGAAGGACTTGCCTGCCCACTCTCCATCTGCTATTGCCACCAATTCTTGACCCCCCCCCCCAGTCTCCATTCCCTCCAAACTCATGTAAGACTGTTGATAATCATCAGGATATCACAGCTCTTGAGCTGCTAATTCCTCATCTCATCTCTGACACCTGTGCAAACCTGCAGTGCTGCTGCAGCTGCTACCTGCTACCCTCTATCAGTAAACCAGTCACCGCTTACAACCCTGGGTCCGCCCTTTGGGTCCGCTGTTTGGGTCCGCCCTTTGGGTCCGCCCTTTGGGTCCGCCCTTTGGGTCCGCCTTGCCCAAATGAGACTACTCATTACTCTTTTCTTTCTTGCTGCTCTCTTCTAGTCCTGTGTGATCTCTTCACTACTTTCATTTCCTCCTCCCTCTCATGGCCCGTCTCTCACCTGCTTCCTGTGTTTTTCTACCTAAACTCCACCCCCACATTTCGGTTTTCTCCTTCATTAAGTTTTTCTCTTCCGATCACTTTTCCTAAACTCTTCAACCCAGTCTCATTTCTTAGACTGATCTCTCTCTCTCCTTCTGTCTTCTCTGCCTCCTTCCTTCTCAATTTTTACTTTGCCTTTACTCCTCTTATCAACTCATTATCTTCTCTTTTCCCATTCTCCTTCTCTCCTTTCCTTCATCTCCATCTTATGTCTCATTTCTCCAACTTCCTCTCCTCTAATCTCCTATGCCTCTTTCCCCCATTTTCCCCTTTCCCTCCGTTCCCTTTCCTTCCCTGCTTCCTCACCATTCTTCCTCATCTTTTAACTCCTCCCCTAGTTTTCTACTTTTTTTAATATTCATCCCATCTTTCCTTCTTTCATTTTATTTTTTATTAATCTTGTCTTCTCTCATTTCTCTTTAGCTTACCTTTTCTCCTCCCTTAAACCTTTTCCTTTTTCACCACCTTTCCTTCTCCACTCCTCCTTGTCTCCTGTCCTCTCCCTGTCAGTCAGACCCGAGGCAAACAGGCTTGGCTCCCGTCAGCCTCTTCTGCTCCTCTTTACCGTGCTCCCTCCCTCCATCCCTCTCCAGCCCTCTTTTCTGGCGATCCTCCAGTTTAAACAGGAGGCAGTGCTGAGGGAGTGAGTGGGACCCAGAGAACAGAGAGAGCGGCCGGCTGCTTGTGTGAGTGCTGCATGATTCATGTTGCCCTGTAATGAAGCCGGTCCAGTCTTTTAAGTGTTTGGTGTGTAATGGAGTTTCAGGGACAGGCCTATCATTTTCTCCTAATAGCGCTTTCTCCGCCACACGCCATGACCCCTCTCTCCACGCCCCCACCCCATGCATCCCTACTGTGGTAACTGCACATTACCAAGGCACACGTGCACATATACACACACGCAAAAACACACACACACACGCAGCGATTACTGACAGCTGCGGGAGTTTCTGAACGGCAAAAGTGGCCAATTTTCTCTCTCTTCCATTTAAACAACAAACAGGGTGGCGTGTTAAAATGGGCAAAAGGAAGAGAAAAGGGAAATTGGGCTGATAAGGGTTATTGTGAATCAGGAAGAGAGCGGGCTAGCTGCTGGGAAGTAGCAGTGCGTGGCGAGCAGCGATTTTAATATTCTTAAGGAATACTTGGAGGGAGAAAGCGAAGAAATAATGTTCAGTGGGGTTCATCGTCTAAGCAAGAGTCTGCACAGATCCACTGCGTGAGAATCTGAAGCACGAGTGTGTTTATGCACACTTTTTTAACAAATGCATTTTTCAGCTTTAACTTGAATTTAGGATTAAAGCTGGAACCCTTCAGAGATGAAGGATCAGTGTACAAGCGAGTGCAAGTCAGTGTGTGTGTGTGTGTGTGTGTGTGTCTGAGGGTAGGGCCAGTTTTACTGGAGCAGATTGTGGAGTGTGTGCACACACCAGACCTGAGATTACTGAACAGATTGCACAGCTGGCAAGCAGCCCTCTCTCCACACACAAACAGAGCCACACACACACACACACACACACACACACACAAATGCAGAGCAAGATAAACAAATATTGACAAAGTATTGATCTTGGGCGCATTGGTCCCTATTGACATGGCACTAATGCCAGGAATATCATTCTGGACCATGTGTTAAATCACAAGTGGTCCGATTCCCTGATGAGCTCAGGTGTGTTGCAGCAAAGCAAAGGCGCTGTGGAAGGAGAGGCTGCCGAGTCAAATTTATATAGATCGTGTATAAAATGGAATAAAAATGTGTAATCTTTTGTTAGCAAACAGTGAGTATTTAAAGGTCATGAAAATTGACCTTATAAAGTCACACCTTTAAATTTTGACATTCCTTAATATTTTATTCCTGCCCGTAAGCCCAAACTTAAAGTAAGAAGATTACTCATTAATTCATCCATCCATCAATCTGCTGTTTATCTAGGTCATTTGGACACGCAGATTGATAGCCTTAAACAAATTCATGCATAAAGCCCCATTTCTGCCTCTCCATACATACAAGACGCACTCTGACACAAACACCTGTTCAGGAGGCTTCAAAGGTTTCAAAGCTCAAAGGCGAGCAGATTCGGCTAACTGCTGATTCTAAATTGGCTGTAGGTGTGAATGGGAGTGTTGGTGTCTCCCTGTGTTAGCCCTGTGATGGACTGCTGACCAGTCCCACCTCTCCCTCATCACCCAGTGTATGCTGGGATAGCTCTTAAGTTGGACAAGCTGTTTTTCGAGCTGTTACCACAGAAGGTACAATATGACCACCAATCCTCCATTTTTCTGGCGATTCACGGTGATTTTTCATCTCTTTGTGGACTTTTTGCTTCTCTTGGCTTGGCATTCTTTGTTGAGGTTTCAGTCATTTCAAAGTACTTTTGTTTCTCCACGCTTCCTCCTCTACGGCGTTTAGATGCCTTTTGTCTTGATTTTTCTCACTTTGGGTTCTCATCGCTCTTTGCAGAAAAGTCTCCTTATTCTCATTTTCAGTGTCTTCATCAGTTCTTCACATCTCTTTGTGGTAGTTGGTTTTGGTCTCTTTACTGTAGTTCAGTCTTTTTATAGTTTGGTTTCTATTTGTGCTGTTTTGGAATAGTTTAGCTGCTCTTTGTAACAACAGAGGCTCCGGCTCTGTGTCTGTTCAGGGACCCAGACATGAGCTCAGGTCACCCTGGATTGATGATATCATTAGGAATGACTGTCACAGTTAACTTTTAAATATCTTATGATGTAATGAAATAATGTCAATAAATGGATGTAATTATTGTCTGCCACAGGTCTCCAAATGGCATGCTCACACAAAGCTACAATCTCCATTCTGATTTCTAAGAAAAATAATCAATATCAGCCTAAGTGTGCTGGACGCTTTCCTGTTTTCACATCACACGTGTAAAAGTAAAAGAGATCTAAGCTGAGCACAGAGAAACTTCATGTCTTCTGCACAGTTGGACTTCATGTGATACGAGTTTTCAAATTTTGGTGAAGCTTATCATCAAGACAAATCTTACGCTGTTTAACTAATTGTGGAATGCGTGCGTAAATGTTGGATCTTTCTGATCAAACAGGCCTGGGCTGGTGCCAAGGCTGAAACATGACTCAGCTGCGTGTGTGCACAATGGCATGCTTCTGCGCACACTAGCACATTCTTTGCCTTATCTGCCAGTGCTAGTTAATGGTTATACCACAGAAAAAAAAGGTGGGGGTGGAAAAGGTAGCGCTCAGTTTTTCCATCCAAGGAACACCTGCCATTCCGTGCCATGCCATCTTTGACATATGTATCTCTGCTTTGTTGCTGCCAGGATGTAGGGGCAGTGCCGTCTTTGTGCATGTGCTCTTTGTTTTCCCCGAGGGCTGAGGGAGAGGGGACTTCTTTCTTTCCAAGAGTTGAACAAATAAACAGCAGACAGCACAAGAGACAAAGACAGGGAGGGAGCACCTGCCGAGGGCTTTGTGTCCCTTAATAAGGAACACTGCTATCTGCGAGTGCACAGTCCCACCCCCACCTCCTGAACACATGCTGTTCTACACGCGCGCGCGCACACACACACACAAATATATCTAAATATCCACTCATCTATAGTTGTATTTTTCAGACTGTAAGTAAAAGATGGACATATCCACTGACCGTTGTGACGTCACTCATCGGTTTGTCAAGCCCAGTTCCAAACCTTTTGTCTGTTCAAGTCACACCAAATCATAATTTACTCAGTGAATGTTGTGTTGCATTCAGTAACATTTGAACCTAGCAACTGAGATCATACATTCACCAGGAAAGGCTGCCATTTTTCAATTAATGTGTTTTTTTTTAAATCAAAGCAGTCGCCCCCTGATGGACATTTTGGGGAATATTAATTATAGAGGAAAGTGATATAGGTACTGCTTTTTCCCCCCAAGAGTTTTTTAGATACAGCAATAATGTCGTACTGTGTGTTTCTTTTTAACAGTAATCAATCAGATGGATGGATGGATGGATGGATGGATGGATGGATGGATGGATGGATGGATGGATGGATAGATAGACAGACAGGAAGTGCAAAGATGCTGCAAGATTTTGTTTGCTAATTTTTTGTTTAATTATTG
>VUQK01024056.1:8324-18617 GCA_015106715.1 Bujurquina vittata | reverse complement strand
TTTTTTTTCTTTTTTTCCCCCCCTTTTTTGCATGCTTCTTCTTTCTTTAGCTTGAAATGGCGATTGAAAACCTCCAAAAGTCTGAAGGAATTGCAAGTCACAAAAGCAGCCTGCTCAACAGCCATGTAAGTCAACCAGGAACTTTCTTTGAAAAGGACATGAGAGGGAAAGGGGAAAAAAAAAGGAAAGCTGTGGCTGAATCTGTAGGCTGTGTGCTCTCCTTGCTCTCTGCTAAGATGACCACACTGCTACTTAATCTACTGCAAACCTACTTGCTCTGCACTGCCTCACTGACGCGCATAATTAATTTTCTTTATCTGAACTTGCATTTGCTATCACTCTTTCCTCAGTTGTGGATCTTGTATATGTGCCTTAATACTCTGCATCTGCATGTACTTAAGTTGATTGATGTGTTAAAATATTCTTTTCACTTCTAAGTACACCAAGACATGCACTCAGATTTTATTACAGTCCAACTTTCATCTTGCCAGGATGCTGTGTATTAGGCATAATAAGCCTTACAAATGAGATTCATGTAGTGTATCTGTCTTTTGTTGTTGTTGTTTTGTTTTTGTTTTTTTACCTGCATGAGGAAATTTGTGGTGTAGATTCCTTCCCTTAACTCTTAACCTATTTTTTTTTGTTCCTATATTATTTGCATAAATTTAGTTTGAAGCATTCTCTTTTAATTAGCTTGCACATTGTAAATCATAACATTACTAATAATTTCTAATCCTGCTGCAACAGAGAGTACTACAGTCCTTCTCAGTTTTGTCTTATAGTTATGGCCAGTTAAACATCTCCTTAGTCACTGTTCCTTATGTCACTTATGTTTGCTCAAAATATTGTTACACAAGGGGAGCGCAGTGGTGTCTCTGGTACTTAACTCACTAAACACCTAACTAAAACAGGTAGCTGTGGTGTGTGTTATCTTTCTGTTGTGGTATCTTTGTTACTGGCCACAGATCAGAATTTGTCCACTGGGACTCACTGATTTTGTGACTGTCTTCTGTGTATTTTTAGCTGCAGTGGCTTCTGGACAACTACGAGACAGCGGAGGGAGTGAGCCTGCCCCGGTCCTCCCTCTATAACCACTACTTGCGGCACTGTCAGGAACAGAAACTGGACCCAGTTAACGCGGCCTCCTTCGGCAAACTCATCCGCTCAGTCTTTATGGGCCTGAGGACCCGCCGCCTCGGCACCAGGTAGGAAGAGGAAGAGGTTGTTGCAGATGCTGATGATGGTAATCACATGACCATTATAGATGTGATGATGCTTAATGCTTATAGGCACTGGTAACTTGCTGATGGATCAGGCTAATGATGGTGATTATACTGATGGCAAGGCTTCTCATGACTGGTTTCTGGCTTTTCTCTCTATATCCACCAGAGGCAACTCTAAGTATCATTACTATGGCATCCGGGTGAAGCCAGACTCACCACTCAACCGGCTGCAGGAGGACACCCAGTACATGGCCATGAGGCAGCAGCCAGTCCACCAGAAACAGAGGTCAGCTTTTAATCCTGCTTTGCTTGTTCTACTATACTTTCTTTCTTTACATTTCATTTAACACAACTTTTACTATCGTGTCTAAATCAAACTTCACTTAGGACATTAGCCCTGTGACTACTTTATCATAACTCATCCCTGCTGCTTGCTATATTCTCGTCCTCTCCGTTTCCCTCTTTTATTTAACCAGAAAGGAGAACCGTGCTGCTTCTAGTGCATCCATAATGTACTGTGTGTACTAATGTGCTCAATGTAATGCACATTTTTACTAAAAACTCAGCTTCTGTTAGTGACCTCCTGCAAAAACTGGAGACTTGTAAGTGCATTTCATTGTGTTTATGTCTAGGTATTTCTGAATAGTTAGTGAAACTCTGCTTTTCATTCTGGTGCTAAATTGCTTTTTTTTTAAATGCAGCATATGTACGTAGATCACTGCACATACCCACCGAATTTATGCAAACATATCTCAAAAATCCAAATTTTGGTGCTGCTTACATAAACCAGCTCAGCTTTGTGCCAAATGGGGTGCATGTGTGTACTCGTCAGTGCCAGATTCCTTAATTCTGCTTTCCCAGATCTTCAAAAATCAGCTAATCTACACGGTCCGCCCTCTTATGTCTACATAGGTTCAAGCCTCTACAGAAGGTGGACAGCATGTCTGACAGTCTGTGTGGGAGCTCTCAGCACTGCAACAGCACTCCAGAGCAGTCGGTGGCTGCTCAAAGCCAGCACCACCAGCAGTACATAGGTAAGAACACTAAAACTACTTCAAGTGATTTTACTCTCATCACTTCTATTTTTCCTGATACGGTCTTTAATACTAGCACCAGATATTTTGATGAAAAATAAATCAATGTGTGAAATCATAGTCATGTTTTGGTTTTACTTGCATATGTAATTTAACCTTTGGTCACGAATGACAGACACTGTGGCATCCATGAAATGAGCTACCCATATCCATAAAACAGTTTTTGTATTTACTCCTTGGTGCTGTGTGGGTGAAATGAGTGACACCTGTCTACATTTTTGCCTTTATGCAGATACGTCTCACACCTTGCCTCCATTTCCAACTCCCGACTTGGGCACCCAGCCTCTGCCTGAGCGCATTAACATGAATGATATCAAGAAGTTGCAGACACTCTACAGAGACCACTGTGAGGTGGGTTTACATCACTGTGGTGCACTTTTATTTATGGATTGTGACTTGTATCGAATGCTTAGAAGGGGTTTGTGCTTCAGTTTTGTAGTATCTCGTTCAAACCTGCAACGCAGCTCATTGCTGCTTGCAGTGCACTCTGCCCTCGGCTCTCTCCCTTCAGTTTCTCACATAGTTAAAGGTTAAGCAAACAATGAGAATATTGTTATATATAAATAATATAGTCAAAAGCCTGTCTTTGTCTAGAAAATATGTACTGCTTGTCAGGAAAGAAAACATAAAGAGCACTAATTGCACCAGAGTACTCTGCACAGAATCTGAGAGGATTAATTGCCATGTTTGTGACACCTTCAGATATTTGTGATTATACATGATAAACAATAATAATGAATCGCTTTAATAAGCAGATGCATTTTGGCTGTTAGAAAAAGGTGTTTTGGGTTTTTTTTTTTTCTCCTTTCATCTGCAGAAACAATTACCACTCACTGAAGTGTTGTGTAGATTTTGGTTTTAATCATTTTGATCTTTTGCACATCAAACACGTGAACAATACATTTGAGTTGAGCCCATTACCGAACTGTTATAAATCACAATTGTCCACAGCCAGCTTTGATATTTATTACCTTCCTAATAGGATGAAAGTAAGATCACTGAAACAGTAAAAGCCTACAGTTTAATTAGTAGCCTTATAAGCTCTAATGATTCATTCTTCTATTACATAAACACTTACACATCAGTCAACAGTTGAATATGAGATACCATATCAGCGAAGCATCAACTTTTCCTGTAGTTAATTTTGAGTCAATCCCACAAACATCCTGCCTTCATAAATACTGATAACCTCTTCAGACTGACACCCATATCAGCCCTCTCGTCTGGGGTCAGCCGCCGCCCGGCTTTGGTGACCTGGCGTTGCTTTCAAGAATGAGAATTAATTCAATGACACTGACATTTAAATATCATTTAACTGATGGGCAGAAAAGGAGAAGGAGGACAGAGAGGTGAAACTGAAACCATACTTGTTTGCTGTGGGTTGAAATTTAGTGTCGCTCTCAGTGACGTGTGTAGAACCACATTGCAGAAGAGTAGAAATAATTCTGGATGTTAAAGTGTGGGTCTTACACACAGGCGAGAGGCTGTGATTAAAAGCAGCAAATCTTCAGCTTTATCATATTATCCCTGCCCTCCCCTTGTCCAGCCTCACCACGCTCCCTTTGTTCCAGCCGTCTTTTCATCTCCGTGCAGCTTTCAAGACATGCCAATTAACCTTTCAGTGCACTGGGTGGACATCTTGGTGTCTTTGTGGTGGCCTCCCCTTGGGCCTTTGTGTAGCCTTGTCGGTGGACAGGCACACGGGCTCCTGTCTTTGTCTGCCAGCACATTTCTGTCAGTCTTGCAGCTCTCACTGCCTCTGCATCTTTAATGTTTATGCAGTCAACATTTATCCCTGTGTTTGTTTATTTTTGTGTGTGTGTGTTCCAACACTGATCTATTAACACATTAGCCAAGAGTTTTATTAATATCATTTAGCGTTAAAACACACACACACACAAAAAGTTGGCCCTAGCTTAAAATATTTTACTTTACTCTCATAAAGAGTCTCTCTTTGAGTAGCTGTAGAGTATCCACTGTGGGGCACGTATTTATTAATGTCATGGTAACAGCCAAATATTCAGGCATCAGCCAAGCCTTTGAATGAATGTTTGAGAATAAATGATTAGCTTTCAGTAAACCATGGAGGGTAATAAATCACAGTATTTGTTGGGTATACGCACAGAAACAAGCAGTTAAGATTCAGGAAGCTCCGCTGCAGGCCTGCTTGTCTGTCTGAGACTCTGCACGTGAACATGTGTTATTTCTTCTGCACACGTGTGTGTGTGTGTGTGTGTGTGTGTCATAAAACTGTGGAGGCAAAATGCTCCTGTTTAGAGGGAATGGGAAATTCTCCTTTTTGTTTTGGAGTTTTGTGTTTGACCTGTTGCTGGGGGCAACTGTAAACACGGTTGCCATGGCAATGGCTGGAGAGGAAGCAAAAACATATCATGTGATTCAAGCCTACACTGCTGTGTAACAAGATCCAGCGGCAAGTGCGCGTCCTGCCAGATAGAGAAAGCAGAGAATTTCACGGTGCGAATCAAACTTGCAGCGAGCAGACATTCTGAACTGTTTCAGATTGACTTTTTGCTTCAGGTGGAGTCCCAATATCACCTCCTCTGGCCTGATGCATGGCCCCAAACATTTGTGCAATGCTAGATTTAATTGTTTTTTCTTTTAAATATATGAGCTGAGCTTCAGGGTTGATCTGCTGACTCTTGTTTTAGAAGCGGCGATTCATTTAAAGATTTGAGGCTTGCCACTGCTTCCTTTTGAAAGCTGCAAACAAGTGAACACTTGAAGAGCACAAAGGGGCTTATACTTATGAACAGGAAAGAGGAAGTCCCATGGGTTAGCGCAGGTCACTAAAAGTAAGCAGATGCATGCACAAATCTCTGTGACGAAGCAACCCAGATGAAATAAGGTGCAAAGTTAAAAAAAAAAACCTGCAGATGAAGGTTGAGTGTGGCCTTTAGGATTCTCCTGGTGATTAATGTGCAGGGAGCTGTGTTTAAGCTGGCTCATTGTCTAACCAAGAGGGCCTGGAGTGAGAGAGAGGCAGCCTGCCTGGCTGTAGAAACTTTGTTGTGTGTCTGGTTGCCATGGTTCAGCTCTGTGTGTTTTGTCCCCTTCTTCCTCCCTCTCTTTTCCCTCCACTGTTCCCTCCCCCTCAATTCCCTCCCTCGTTTCCCTCCTGCAGGCTACTTTGGACGTGGTGATGAACCTCCAGTTCCACTACATTGAGAAACTCTGGCAGACCTTTTGGTATTCAACACCGCCATCTAGTGATGGAAACACAACCATTCCCAGCAGGTCAGATCGCACAGAGAGGAAGAAAAAAAAGGGGGGGGGGGGCTTCAGTGTTTGAAGCTGGGGAAGTAAATCACCTTGTGGTGTGATGTCTGAGATTTCACCTGTATTCAGGGCAAAGTTTGATTTGTAAGGCAGCCTTTAAAGGATTTTATTTTTATTTCTTTATTTTGTGTGTGTGTGTGTAGTGATGATGACCCGGAAGGTGTGATTCCCAGAGAGAAGCTGGTGGCTCTTTGTAAATATGAGCCTGTCAGGCTATGGATGAGGAGCTGTGATCACATCCTCTACCAGGCCCTGGTGGAGATCCTCATCCCTGACGTGCTGCGACCTGTTCCCAGTAAGTACTACAGATGATTTTATTCACACGAGTTTAAAAATGTACTGTGAATTACAGAAAGCATAAAGCAAAACTCTAATTTCAAGTCTGCTTAT
Organism: Bujurquina vittata; assembly: GCA_015106715.1. Lineage (NCBI taxonomy): Eukaryota > Metazoa > Chordata > Actinopteri > Cichliformes > Cichlidae > Bujurquina > Bujurquina vittata. Next base: position 12,613 of record VUQK01024056.1, on the reverse strand, counting down.
CAGCTGATCCTTTTTATGATTATTTCAAATCAGACAATATTACATATATTGTAAATATATAACTTATATATCAATATACTGAGTTTTAAGAATTAGTGATCAGTGAGATGCAGGATGAATTTAGGAGCAATGACTTCATCTGTTACAGACTGGAAAACGTTTTATTTTCAGAAGTATTACCTCTTTGCACATGAAGTTGTGTGTTGACACAATAACCTGCTTTAGTGGCATTTCTTTGTTTTGTTTGTCAGTATTTAATTGCGCTGCATTCACTTTCTCCCTAAAAGCTTTCTGCAGAGTGGTGATAATAATGATACTTTGTAATCCAGGCTGCTCTGTTTCTTCAGGCACGCTCACTCAGGCCATCCGTAACTTTGCCAAGAGTCTGGAGGGCTGGCTGACTAATGCCATGACCAGCTTTCCGCAAGAGATTGTCCGCACTAAGGTAAAAAACAAACAAACCAACAAAAAACTCTCTTTTCAGATCATCTGCATGCATGTGATTTTATGTGGGTTAGACTGTAATAAAACTTGACCTTTTCTAAAACATAGTCTTCTTTTTGTAGCCTTTTAAAATTGTATTTACACAAATGTTCAGCTGTTGGTGTTAACTTTCCAACTCATGTGTGACCTGTTGTATTGCATTTCTCAAAAAGCATCTCTTACTTGACTTTGAGCAGGGCTCTTTATTTACTGTGATGACCTGATCTGTGCAGCAGTTCATTTGCATTTATAGAGGTGACTGAGATGCATTGTTTGTTTGGTTTTTATTGTGTACTGTAAATCTGGGTGAATTTGACAGTGTTCCATAAAGCATCAGTCAAATCTGAGGAAAAGTCCTTTTTAAAATGGAAGAAATCAGGGCTAGAAGATTAGCCTGGTATCAAAATGTAGCAACAAAGACCTTTTAATATGGGCAAATTTCAGGTACAAATTTCGGGTCAGTATCTCAAAATTTTCACTTGCATACAGCAAAACATTTTCTTCAGAAAGGAACAAGCTTCCATAGAAACCAATTAAACATCTGGGGAACCATGTGTTTGCTTTTGTTACTCTGCATCAAACATACTCTACATTACACTGGTGCAGTTGCACGATACTGATGCTCAAAACCATGCTGAGTACAATTTTGGCTTTCAGATTGTGTAGCTGTAAAATAAATATGTTTGCATTTTTTTTTTTAAGAACTCCAAATGTGTCTTTCGGAATGAATGAATTGTTACTCTGTCTGGAGTCATCAGCCACGCAGGGCTTGAAGTGCATTTCCTGCCTCTATGTGTGTGCAGGTGGCTGTGGTCAGTGCGTTTGCGCAGACTTTGAGGCGTTACACCAGTCTGAACCATCTGGCCCAAGCGGCGCGTGCCGTCCTCCAGAACACTTCCCAGATCAACCAGATGCTCTCCGACCTCAACAGAGTGGACTTTGCCAACGTCCAAGTAAGTGGAAAAACGCGATGACAACTCGTGATGACAAACATTTGTGTTGCACAAGGTGCTGAGCACTATTTGTGGTTTCTTGCTGAATGTGGATGCGTGTTTGTTGTGTCTAACAGGAGCAGGCGTCGTGGGTGTGTCAGTGTGACGAGAGCGTGGTGCAGCGTCTGGAGCAGGACTTTAAGGTCACCCTGCAGCAGCAGAGCTCTCTGGACCAGTGGGCCACCTGGCTGGATAACGTTGTCTCTCAGGTCCTGAAACCTCACCAGGGCAGCCCCAGTTTCCCCAAAGCTGCACGCCAGTTCCTGCTCAAATGGTCTTTCTACAGGTCAGTGTGGAGACCTATCACTATGTTGACACTTCCAGTAAAAGTCACTGAATACCGTTTTAATAAACGTTCAGGTCGTGCAGCTCCTTGAAATAGGATGTTTCACTTTTCCTTCTCTTGCAGCTCCATGGTGATCAGAGATCTGACCCTGCGCAGTGCGGCCAGTTTTGGCTCCTTCCACCTTATTCGCCTTCTTTACGATGAGTACATGTTTTACCTGGTGGAACACCGTGTGGCTCAGGCCACCGGAGAAACTCCTATTGCTGTCATGGGAGAGGTGAGAAAAAGTTTAGAGCAAGAAGCACTTGAACTTATATTATTAATAAAGGAATATTTAATGATTGACACATTTTCTCATCTGAATTATAGTTCAGTGACCTAACCTCTATGATGCCATCACTCATGGAAAAAGGTACTCTTTCTACCGTCTTCATCTTTAATGATTTCAATAATGTGCTCGTCAGCTGGCCGTGGATTTTAAACCTGCATTTGAAAATGTTGCCAATGTCCTGCATATATTTGTTTAATTGGCATTAAATAGTCACACTGTTGTGCTGGGTGGCTTCTCATTAGTCAACATGGGTGCTGTAGTTCATTAAATGTGTAATAATACCCAGTGGAAAGCATTTCCTCTTCTTTTAAATAATGTAATTACTGAACCAAATAAGCTCAGGCTGAGAGAAACCGTGAACTTCATTTACTGTTAAATTTTACATTCCTGTTTGCGTGTCTGCACTGTGTCACAGCTCCTCCTGATGTGCCACATTTTCAGCATGGTTAGCTTTACTGGTTACTCTTTTTACACTGTGTGTGTGTGTGTGTGTGTGTGTGTGTGTGTGTGTGTGTGTGTGTGTGTGTGTCTGCAGATGCATCTTTCTCTGATGAGATGAGTGATTTGGGCAGCGACGCTGATGTATCCAGAGGACCCACTGAACCCGCTGTAAAGCGAGAGAGGATCGAAATGAGCCACCCTCTGCAGGAGATGTGAGTCCGGTATGAACAGGGTCAGACTGAGAGCCATGCGGAGCAGCATCTCACTCTCATTAGGAGGGGGGAAAAAAAAAAAAAAAAGTTGCTTTTTAGGCCTTTTGGAATGCCGCCTGTGGCTCTTGCTCCGAATGTCCTCCTGCAGTCTGTGTGTGCAATGTACATAGACAAGAGTGTAGCAATGCCCATCCTCCCCTCACTAGCATTTATGAAAAGTGAACGTTTTCTCAAGAATCTCACAATTTTTAAACATTTTTTTGCACCACTATGTAAAGGTCTGTGTCTCTGGTTTTGTTGCAACTGTGAATGAATTTGTGCAGTATCTTTTTTTTTTTTAGATTCATCCCTTTTCTTTAAAGACTCTAGCTGTGCCATAGTGTCATTTGAGTGCCTTAGATTGCTAACTTTGAGATGTCTGTCCCTCAGCTGTGCCTCTACCGCAGTATGAATGTATCGTCTCCAAACCTCAAACATTCGACGCACCTTTAACATCATGTAGGTGTGCTCTCCTCGTTGCCTCTGCTGCAGCTTGTAGCAAACGCATGGGGAAAAAACGACAAAAAAAAAAAGACAAGAACATGCAACCTGTAGATCCAAAGGGCCTTTCCCTCAGTCGCTCCCACCAGCCGAGCCATAGTTCTGGCTCCGTGTGTCAGGCAGGACCTCATAATGTCGCAGTAGTCAGTAAGGCGGGAAAGCTCCCCCTATCAGCTTGGCTGTGTAAGATGTTGATCTGTTTACCTCAGTAGATTTTTATGTGCCTCATTCAGCTCAGATGATGAGACAACTATTAGCACACACAAAAAAAAGATGTAGCCACCGTTTTGTGTCCTGCACCCGTTTTATTTGTTTCTTCCTTGTAAATAGTTCCCTGCATTCCTCCTAATGGTTTCAGCGTTGTGATGCAGACCTGTGGTAGTTTCCTCAGCGGCCACGCAGTCAGATCAAATTCAGTCATCAGCTGTATTGAGACGCCCCGTTAAAGCCTGATCTGGAATCTGGTCTCATTCATTTCAAGCAAAATCCACACCTTGAAATCAAACCCCTCACGCTAAAAGATCTCTTTGGCGTCTGTGCCAGCGCGCGCTCCCGAATTCAGAATCTTTGATCTCACGTTATTGAAGTCTCACGCTTTGTTTGAAATAGGTAGAAAAATGCAGTGTGTTATTTGGGGAATTAATCCATAAATTATATATATATATATCTTTATATAATGTAGACAGTGCGTGCGTTGTGGCCTTTGGTCTTTGCCTAATCTTTGTTCACGCTGTTACCTGGTTGGTCACATTGTATCAGAAAGAAATGCTTTGATGTGTAATGGATTAGACTGGCGTATGTGATGAATCTTTATCCAATCTCAACTGTTCAGTGTAATGAGATTTAATTCTTACTGCAGTGCTTAAGGCACATAAGAAAAAAAAAAAAATATTTATATGAACTAATCTGATTTAATGGACTTGAGTTTTGTGTTGAAATTGTTACCCCCCCCCCCCCTTTTCCCACTAAGGTTTTTTTTTATGCAAAGAGATCCTTTTAATATA